>PVJC01010977.1:0-42540 GCA_004026665.1 Murina feae | reverse complement strand
GCTGCTGGGCCTTTTGCCTCCCCATGGGGCTATAGGAAACTCAGCAGTAGGTGCACAGTGTGGCAGCCAGGACCTGTCCCCCAGCAGGGCTGAGGGAATGCCTCCTGTCGCAGTCACAGGAACCCCAGCAGCAGGCACACAAAGTGGTTGCCAGGCCCCCCCCCCAAGCCCCGCAGGGTCATGGGAACTGCAGTGCAGGCGCAAGGAGTAGCCAGCCCCACCCGCACTGTACACACCACCTTCTTGTGATGGTGTAATGGTGTGAGGGTTAATTTGGATATTACCATTTTATTATATAGGACTAGAGGCCCAGTGCATGAAATTTGTGCACTATGCGGGGGTCCCTCAGCACGGATTGCAAGAGGGCACAGGCCAGGTCAAGGGACCCACTGGTGCATAATCAGGGCCAGGGAGGGATACGGTAGGTTGGTCAGCTGGGGAAGTCTCCAAGGCATGTCTGGCCTATCTTGCTCAGTCTCAATCTTCTGGACCCCAGCATCAAGATAACCTTATGGTCAGAGCATCTGCCTCCTGGTGTTCAATGCATGTCATAGCAAGTGGCTGAGCTGTGTTATCACATCATTAGCATATTACACTTTGATTGGTTGAATGGACCAAACCACAGGACACTTAGCATAATAGGCTTTTATATTATAGGACTAGAGGCCCAGTGCACAAAATTTGTGCACTTGGGGGGGTCTCTCAGCCTGGCCTGTTCCCTCTCGCAGTCTGGGACTCCTTGGGGGATGTCCACCTGCTGGCTTAGGCCCACTCCCCAGGCGATTGGGCCTAAGCTAGCAGTCAGACATCCCTCTGGCAGCCCGGGAGCCCTTGGGGGATGTCCACTTGCCAGCAAGGAGTAGGCCAAAGATGCAGTATGACATCCTTAGTGCTGCTGAGGAGGCAGGAGAGGCTCCCACCACCACCACTGTACTGGCAGCCATAAGCCTGGCTTGTGGCTGAGTTTGCCCTGACAGGTGTCCCAGATCAGGGTGGGGGTCCCATTGGGGTGCCTGTCCAGCCTGGGTGAGGGGCTAAGGGCCGTTTTCAGGCTGGCCACACCCCCTTCAGGGTGGGGGCTCCTGCTGGAGTGCCTGGCCAATCTGGCTGAGTAGCTGATGGCTGTTTGCAGGCTGGCCAACCCCCCCAGTGGGAACTCTCACCCCATGAGGGTGTGGCCATCCTGGTGAGCGGCTGATGGCTGTTTGCAAGCTAGCCATGGCCCCCAGTGACCCAAGCTCTCTGCGAGGCTGGCTGGAAGCAGGTATCTGGGATTTATTTATCTTCTGTAATTACAATTTTGTTGCCTTGAGTGGAGCTCAGGGCCGGCCAAGGCAAGAAGGAAGCTTGGCTTCCATTATCACTGGGTCAACCAAGCCTCCTGTTTGCTCCAGCTTCGTGGCTGCTGGCCATTATCTTGGTTGGGTTAATTTGCATATAGTCGCTCTGATTGGCTGCTGGGCATGGCTTGGGGCTTAATGGAGGTGTGGCCAATTTGCATGTTTCTCTTTTATTAGATTAGATAGATAGTCCCCACGTCTAAATACAGACATATTGGAGTTAGGGCTTCAACATATTAATTGGCAGGAGAGGACACAGCTCAATTCCCAGCAGATACATAGCAGATTTAATAGTCTCTTTTGACACTGATGCCAACATGAAGCCATCATACAGCCTTAGACTGCCTTTTCAAAAATTTTCTTCATATGATGCCAAAATCTACTATCTTGTATGAGTCATATATTTCAAATTTTTATTATGTTGAATCAAACTGAATTCCAAATGATATATTTATTCACTCAATAAAAATTTTTGAGAATACACTATGTACTTAGGATAACAAGACAAATCAGATAGATTCCCTGCCTCCGATGAGACAAAAAATTAAGGAAGCAGACAAAGAAACATATAATTCAAATTTTTATTCTTATGAAAATGTCAATAAAGAAGGTAAACAATGTATTCAAAAAACGTTTAGTTTAGAAGGGTGGGCAAAAACTTCTTCAGTCCTTGAAGAATGTGTGGGATTTCAGCAATTTAGAGTTTAGGATATTCTGAACATGGAAAAGTAGTAAGAACCAAAGAATGGAAGCATGAAAGAGCATGGAACGGTTATCGGACATTGGGCAGTTTTCTGTGATTAAAGAGAGGGAAAGTGGGGAATGTAGGGAAAAAAAGCTGGAAAAGAAATAGGGGCAAGTACCCTATATGCAATACTTAGATATTTTGAATGAGCATCATGGTAATAGGACACACTAAAGGATTTTAAAACAGTGATATAATTAGATTTACATTTTAGGAAGATTACTGTGGAGATGGACTGGAAGCAGGGGGACTGGGTAAAGGACCATTACAATAATACTAATAAACTGTATTGAGGTATAAATAAGGCAAAGGAACAACATGTTAACTCCTATCCACTTTAGTTTCAATCCAGCTCAGCAAATGAACCACCATCTGCAAATTAGCCTAATGGACCAACAGACTCTAACCCAGCACTAGAGCAAAACTTTTTAACCCATTAAATAGTATTCCTTGAAAAATGATCTTGACTTCTGTTATTAGGCATATGTAAGAGACATTTAATGAAGTTTGGTGGCAAGCTTTCTGACCATCACTGTGGCAAGGGCAGGTCTTCTACTTCATACTTTCAAATCCTTGGGTTTTCTTTTTTTAAAATATATTTTATTGATTTTTTACAGAGAGAAAGAGAGAAGAATAAAGAGTTAGAAACATCAATGAGAGAGAAACATCGATCAGCTGCCTCCTACACACCTCCTACTGAGGATGTGCCTGCAACCAAGGTACATGCCCTTGACCGGAATCTAACTTGGGACCTTTAGGTCTGCAGGCTGATGCTCCATCCACTGAGCCAAACCGGATAGGGCTTTGGGTTTTCTTATGCTGACATCTCCCTACTTGGATGAGAGACCACCCAGAAGTTTGCTTTGTACCCTGACCTGCTAACTTGGATCTACTCTCCTACCTCTTGTCTGCTCATCACACTCTCTTACCTTCAAATGGGTCTCCACAAACTTGATAACACTTGAAAAAATGTTATTGCCATCTAGTTGTCAAATTGCTAAAGCTATTCATGAATTACCCTGTGTTCCCAGAACAAAGCTGTAAATAGATATGGACACCTGTTTGACTGTAAACTGTGAAGAATGTATTATCATGGTTGGCACCTCTCTGGCAGTGCTGTTTCTACTTCTATTTACCCCTCACCATCCCTTTCATATTCACATGCCCTCCTCTAGCATTGGGTGGAAGCATACAAAATCTCTTGTGGGGAAATGACACTGATAAACTGTGGCATACCAGTTGCAAAAGGAAGATGAGCTGGTGACCAGTCAGTTAGAAAGTCAAAATTGCAAGAAAAGCACAAGAAGATTAGCTTTTGTTTGACACCAGCAGTGAAGACATGTTTAATGATATTTCTTTAAAAATCACAAAGAGCGGAGTATAAATATTATGCCTTTATAGTTCTTTGCCTTTCCTCTCCTACTGATTAAGCAAGCAACATTTTTATTAAATTCAAAACTCATTAATCATGTTTGGATTACAGATTTATTTTATCTGAACAACTCCAAAATCCACACATCAATTACACACACACACACACACACACACACACACACACACACACACACCACGCAGGTGATTGTATTCAAAATCAGACTATATAAAAGTGGAAAATTCCAAAGAAAATGTGTTTTATTTCCAAGAAGTCCACTGTGCTTTTATTTCAAATACTAATTTTTTTTTCTGGAAATATCCTATTGTTTAAATTGTCTACACACCAAGCTAAGTTCTCAGCTGGGACACTCAAAATCAGGACATGTTTCTGCACATATTTTTAAGGTTCATTGGGATTTTGATTGAAAGTAGCAATAAATAACTTAATGTGAATCATTGTGTAAATTCATATTCCTCTACAAACCTTCCCTTTGAACATAAAGCGTAAGGATATACTTTTGCTTTAATTAATTTTTCTGTTCCAGTCCTTTTTCTGTTTCAAGATCCAGTGGGTGTTTATTTGCATTGTTAAATTATTTATTTTTATTTTTATAATAAACTTATTGATTGTAGAGAGGAAGAGAGAGGAGAGAGAGATAGAAACATCAATGATGAGAGGCCAGACTGTGAGGCTTAGGCCCACTCCCCCTAGACCTGGCCGTCCTGAGGGCTCCTGGATTGGAGAGGGTGCAGGTCGGGCTGAGGGACCACCTCCATGCATGAATGTCATGCACCGGGCCTCTACCTCTTAAATATTTGCCTATTTTAGTTGGTCCAAAGACAAAAAAACATGTTATCTGTGTTAAAATAAATCACAAACTAATAAGATATAAATGTGTAAATAAAATAAGTGTATGATAAACATATCATCTCCCTACCTTATGCCCTTTTATTTTTTTTTTAATCCCAGTAAATGGTGCCAAGTGCCCAGGTCTTAAACTTAGGTTGTATTTTTGATTCCCCTTTTTTCTCATAGCCCACACCCAATCCATTAGAAGTTTACTGGCATTATTCTTATATCTAATTCATATTTCTATTCAATTATCACCTCCTAAGAAAGAATTTCCCCACCATTTTGATTTAATATAGTCAGTTTCCCAAACTTCTGTCACTGTCTACCCTCTTCAACTGCTTTATTTTTAGCCATGGGGCTATCACTACTTCAATCATATTATTTATTTGTTTGTTTATTATGTATTTCACTAGAGATCTGGTGCATGAAATTCATGCAGAAGGTAGTGTCCCTCAGCCCAGCCTGCATCCTTTCCCAATCCGGGACTCCTCGGGTATGGTCCCTAGGCCTGGCTAGCAATCAGGGCCTATCAGGACTTTCCTTCCCCCAGCTTCCAGCAGCTGGCCCACCCCGCCACTGCTTTCCATCTGTGCAGTGCTGTCCCCCTCCCCCACCACTGGTCACCTCCCTCTGCAAGCGACAGGCACGGGGTGCGATCATTTGGCTGGCCCTAGGCCTCCCTCTGCAGGTTTATCGCTGGCTGGCCCCACACACCCACCACAGCATTGCTGGCCAGTGGCCTGGGCCTCCCTATGTGGAGTGAAAGATCTCAGGGCCCCCAGATCAATCCCCAGTAGGGGGAGGTCCCACCCACCTGTTGCAGTGTTGCCAACCGGGTGGCCTGGGCCTCACTCTGTGGCCACTGGCCTGGTCCTCCCTCTTTGGGCCTCTTTCTTTGGGCTTCCCTCTTTGGGCAATCCATTGCGGGGCTTCATAATCAATTTCCCAGCAGAGGGAGGCACCACCCACCCAGCGAGGCCTCCACAATTGATTGCTGTGCAGAGGGCAGCCTGGGCCTCCCTCTTTGGGGTGATCAATCATGGGGCGATGGCAGGACCCTCTGACCAATTGCATCACACCTGCCTTGGCTGTTCTGGTGCCAATGTATGTCATAGAATGGTCATCTGGAAGGTCGTCTGGATGGTCATTCTGCTGTTCAGTTGTTCGGTCAATTTACATATTATGTTTTTATTATTATAGACTAGAGGCTCAGTGCACGAAAATCATGCTGGGGTAGGACCCTAGACCTGGCTAGTGATCAGGGCTGATCTGTGGGGTGACCAGCAGGATGATCATGGGGGACCCCCACTGGCACCTGCCCTGGCCAGCTGGTGCTACCCACTTGCCATCCCTGTTCCCCTCTGCAACCACCAGTTGCCTCCCTCTGTGGGGTGACTGGTGGGGCAATCAGGGGCCCCAGTTGGCACCCACCTTGGCTGGCCTGGGGCCTCCAGGCTGGGGGCAGCTTCTGATTAAGCATCTGCCCCCTGGTGGTCAGTGCACATCATAGCAACTAACTGGTTGTTCCACTGTTTGGTCAATTTGCATAGTAGGCTTTTCTTATATAGGATACTAGAATGTATAAAAATTCACAAAAGCCCTAACTGGTTTGGCTCAGTGAATAGAGTGTCAGCCTGTAGACTGAAAGGTCCAGGTTCGATTCCGGTCAAGGGCATGTACCTTGGTTGCAGGCACATCCCCAGGAGGAAGTGTGCAAGAGGCAGCTGATCAATGTTTCTCTCTCATCAATGTTTCTAACTCTCTATCCCTCTCCCTTCCTCTCTGTAAAAAATCAATAAAATATATTCTAAAAAATAATAAAATAAAAATTCACAAAAGTAATGGCTTTGTATTATTCTTGCTGTATTATCAGATACTAAAATATATAGCAGACTAAATAAACATTTGGATAAATGAATAGACAGATGAATGTATGGACAAATTGTGAGTAAATGAATGAATGCATGAAGAAAATGGCACAGTGGGGGTACAATGACAAGGAATGACTAATTACATTTGAGAGAAAAACTAAAGATATGTGGCTTTAAAAAAGAGTAGAAGTTAACATGACATTAGATTGGGAGGAACAAAGCTGGCTAGGTAAACTGAGACAGGTGAAAATGTGTGTGGATGTTTTAATGAGTGGTTAGAATATAAGGTATGGATCAGAAGGAACAAAAACTCAAGCAGTTTGTTGAACTTAGGCCATGTACTAAAAGGCTCTTGCTAAATAGTTTGTATTATTTCTGAGTCTTTTTTTTAACACACTATAACTAACATACAGTCCTTATTCTTCACAAATATATGGGAGGGAGAAAGTCTAGGGTCTTAACGAACCAATAACTTGCCTGGATGGCATGCCTTAGTGGTTGAGCATCAACCTATGAACCAAGAGGTCATGGTTCTATTCCTGGTCAGGGCATATTCCTGGGTTGCAGGCTCCATCCCCAGTGGGGTGGCATGCTGGAGCCAGCTTTTCAATGATTCTCTCTCATTGATGTTTCTATTTCTCTTTTCCTCTCCCTTCCTCTCTGAAGTCAATAAAAATATATTAAAATAATAATAATAAATAAAGAACCAATGACCTAGTCTGATTCTTTAGGAGAGAATAATCAACCATAAAACCAGGGTAATATATCAGTTTTACATGAATTAATATCTTGAAATTATATATGCAACCTTCATGGCCATGGAAACTCCTTAGAATCATTTTTAGGATTTTTTCTCAGCTCATTTGCTACAGGAGTAAAACAATATGGGCTGAGCAATGTTTTGATATAAAGACCACTATGTTCAGGGACAGCTGCCATCCTATCTTTACCTATGTCCCTTAACCAGGGGATAGGGGACATGTGCAGAGGAAAAGGAGAAGGACCATGAGAGAAAGGCAAAAAGCTAAACATACAAATTTTGCAAGCTCTTGTCTATAAGAAAGAGACAAAAGCAATATTAGGAAATATGGTTCCCAGTTCCTATAGAATATACCTAAGTTGTCAAATTCTTGGAGGTAAAATGCAAGAATCCCAGATCAAGTGAATGAAATAAGACCTGCTAAAAAACAATAACTGCTCAGTTTAACTATTTGAATCATATTATTTAACTTCTTGAATCATATAGAATTTTGTTCTTGGCATCCTAAGCACCTCTCTTGCATCTCTTAGAAAGTCAAAGTATTCAGAATTTCATTTCTTAAAATTTATCACTTTTAATTCTACTTTCATTCCCATGCCCCAGTAAAAATGACCTATCTTTTAATAAAATTGCTATAGGTTAGTTGCTAAGAAGAGGTATGGCTCAAACTGGTTAGAAATCCCATTTTGTCACTCCCCAGCTAAGTGAATTGCATTGGACAAAGCATGTAACCTCTGTAAGACTCATTTTCTTCATCTATATACTGAGAATAATTTTTTTATATAGTAAGGTTGTTTTGAGGATTAGATGAGTTACTACAAGAAAGGTCCTTAGTGCCATAGCTGGCACATATAAGTGTTTAAAATTTTAATACAATGTTTAAAATAATTCAGCTCAACTCTAAGTAATCAGCTTAAAAGTTTAAGGTGCACTTGCACTTAAAATAGAAGCCTATAACCCAATTAGTTTCTTCCTGATGTAGTAAATAATAATGTGATTATTATGTGATTATTATGATTTATCTATAATGTCTTATTTCTTTTCCCAGTCCTTGTCCAGATGGATTCAAAGAATAAAGCCATGGACAAAAGGTGGTAGTGAAAGGGTTGAAATTTATTGTAAGTAAATACAGATTCCCGTGTAGGGAGGTAACCCACTAAGCTTTTTTTTTTTCCTAAGGTTTATAAAGGCTGTAGTTCTTTGTTTCTTCATACTGCCTTCTAATTGGTCACTCCTTTGCAGAATATCATCTTCAAAGCTCAAACCCGACGTGGTACCCACCTCTTCCTCACTTCCTTCAGTGGTAAAATTCTCTATCTCCTGTTTTCTTCTTTCCCTCATTTGTCCATCCTCTGTGAAAGTTTGTTTCCCTTCTCCCCATACACTATGGCTTTCCCCTATCTTCTGTGAATGGATATCTTCCTCTCTCCTTAACCTGTGGCACCTCTTTTTCCCTATGAATGTATATGCCTTCTGCTAGCTCCAAGCCCTCATCTATGCCTTCCTCCCCCCAGGACCCTCTTTAGTCCTAACACTCCTAAACCTGACTATTTTATCCCTAAAACTCATTTCAGAAACATGCCTTAATGTTTGTTCCTAGCACCCCAGCACTCATGTATTTCACTTATAAAGCCAGTGGGCTAGTTGAGATCATTTCTGAGGTCCTCTAAAGTTCTGTTGCTCTATAATAATTTGAAGAATAGTAACATTCAGGGACCTCTCATAAGGGAAAAAAGAGAAATTTGTAGAAATGTATTTGTGCTACAAAGATGTTTTTGTAATTTGTAACAGTGGGAATTTTAAAATAACTGAAATATCAATAAATAAATGTTTAATATTCTATAATACATCCATACTACACACTATAAGGTAACCATTTTTTTAAATATCAATGGTTATAAAGAGGTTATATAACATAGACAAACATTTGAATTAAAATGTTAAATGATGCAATATATACATATATCAAATCATTACATTGTATCTTAAGCTTACAAATGTTATATGTCAATTATCCTATCTAATAAAAGAGTAATATGCAAATTAACCATCACTCTGAGACAAAGATGGCCATGCCCATTGCCACAAGATGGCGACGCCCTGTCCCCTCACCCCAGCCGTGTCCATTGCCACCCGTGTGCAATCGTCAGAAGCTTCGGCCAGTTGTGAAGCTTCGTGCCAGTTGTGTCTGCTCAGCGGCAGGGCCCCACGGGGCAGTGCACAGTCCTGGGCCACCTGGCGTGAAGCTTCGTGCCAGTTGTGTCTGCTCAGCAGCGGGGCCCCATGGGGCAGTGCACAGTCCTGGGCCACCTGGTATGAAGCATCCGCCCCTGCACTCACCAGCCCCCCCACCCTGTGCACAAATTTCATGCACCAGGCCCCTGATACCTCAATAAAGCTGGAAAAAATATATAAAATATTAAACCAAAAAAAGAAAATATAACATTTTATATATAATGTAATCATAGTCATAATTTTCAATGCATTGAAAATACACAAACTGTTACTATTGGTTGACCAACTTAACTGCTCTAGAAAACCCAGAGATCACCTCTAATACACTTCTCTTATCCTGTTGACAGTATCATTTGTTAGTGATAAGATTCCTACTTCTGGAATCTGAAATGACTTTCTGGGTATTACACATCCTTTATGACAGTAAAGACTTCTAAGGTAATTTTTCCCTTCACTATTATCTAGGCTATGTCTTGATTTTTAGCCAATAACACAATCAAAATTCATTAGTGCCACATCTTACTTCTATTAAGCAAATATAAAAAGTAAAGCTTATCCACCTTCCCAAAATTTTTTTTTTTCATTCTCAAGAAGCCACTCTGGCCTCATGAGAGAAAATCACAGACAGAAGAAGCTAAACTTTGTCATCATTCAGACCTTTGAAGAACTTTCAAACAATCTACTTGCAGATCTTGAGAAACACTAATGAATTCAAAAAAGGGAAAATACCATCAATCATTAGTTGGCTCACTTTCGTCAGTCAACTCATTTCACCTTCGACAGAGCAGAAACAGTGACTCCGAGAGGAACAGAGAGATGTGAATATATAACCTCCGGTCTGAAACCGCATTCCCTGGCAGCACTGTGGGGTTTGCTTTAAATCCTATGCACCAGAAATCTGTATCTTGGAAAGTCCTACATAGGCATCAATCAAACAGTGGGAGATGGTCTCTGTTTGCCTAAGTAGAACCTTGAGAGAGAAATGAAGGACGTGCACAGCAGACTGCTTCTGCCCACATCCAGGGGCCTTCTCAGACTTCGTGAAAGCTGTAATCATTTGCCAGGAAAAGCCTTCAGGGCTCAATTAGGAGCAATGAGATGTTGGAAAATACTTTACAAAACCAATCTCCCAAACCAACATAGAATGTGAAAACTCTGGACACTCTGGGCAATATATTCTGCCAAATTCTTCTGATTATGTTTAGTGTATAATTAGGATTTCTTCACCAGGAAAGTTTGGCCCTCTTGTGAAAGAAGAAAGTGTACAAGACTCCTAAGGCCTACCTTAAATAACCCAGGTTATAAAAATAGGAATTGTTTTTTTAATACCTACTAAACAATTATTCTCAAAGCCCAGCTTCCTGACATAATTTCAGTAATATCTGCCTTTGGGATGATTATGTGTTTTTTATTTTCCTTTTTACAACAAACTGGAGTTAACTAAAGAGTAAACATCTTGAAATCATAGCATATTTGATCCAGAAACAGTCTTAAATATCTAATCCAAACTCTTCATTTTCTTATAAAGCCTCCAAGACCCAGTGAGGTTTAATGTCTGCCCTACAATAATACAGCTCATCAGGGTCAGGGCTGTTGAAATAATCTCTCACATTCCGACACAATTTAGGATTATCAAGCACTTTTTTTTTTTCTAACAGCTCATTTGATTCTCAACTCTCTGAGAGACATGGTGACAGAGTGGGATGGTTCTTTATTTCTGACACCATTTTAAGAAAAATAACATATAACTAGGGAGGAAAAAGAAGTTCAAAAACTGAAAAATGTTTCTCTCGATTCAGTTTTGTTGTTACATTTATAATAATGTCAAGAGGGTCTATGTTCTTATTTGTGTTGTGTCTCAGAATCATAAGATGGATGACCACCTATCTGTGAAGTTGGCTAAAGTAGGAGAGATTCAGGTTTTGAAAGGGAACCCTTCTAATTTTTATTCATTGAAGAACAGAATAGAATTCTTCCTTCCAGAAAGAGGAGTTTTTAGAGTTGGGCAGACACTCCCCTCTGAGTAAGAGTTAAGTCATCTGTTTTCTGGAGTTGGGGACAAGGCCCATCTTGAGCTTGGATGTCCCTTTCATTCCTGGAAGTTAGACCTCATTGACTTAATTTCCTCCAGTTCATTAGGTATGGTCTTTATTTTCAGCCTGAATACTTCTCAGAAATCTTTTGATTCTGAAATTCATTAAAATCTGAATTCACCTAAAAGTGGAGTACTTTAGCTATGATATTATCTATCAAATACAAAATTTAAATTGGGCCTAGCCAGAGACTCACTCTAAGCATGATTAATGCGACTTCCCCTCCTTTCCTACTTCCTCTGGGAGGAATTAAGTGGAAAGCAAAACTGCACGAATGCCTAAATAAACAGAAAGTTTCTTCCTCCATTTCAGTTTTAAACATCATACATTTCATAATATATTGATTAAAAACATATTTTAATCATACTTAAAGTGATATCTTCAACTTTTCCCCAAATAAAACAATAACATTCTCCAGCACCTGTTTAAGCTCTTTTCTTCCAAAAGCTACTAACTAATAGCCAGACTAGAGTAAACCAACAATTCTGTGCTTTGCATGGAAGTAGAACCAGAATGTACACTGAGTCAGACTTGAATAACCAGAAAGTTCAATAAAATTAGGTATTGATGTGGGATTATAAACACTCATGTTTCTCCAATCTGACATGATGGTATATCTTTCATTTTCTCTAATTTAAGAGGTTTTTCTAGCACCACTCTTTGTTAAATTATGTGAGCTATCATTGGTCCAAGGCTCACACCCATATCAGTTGTCTTTTTTGGCCTATGTATCTTCAAATATACCTCATAAATAAAGAGATAATGATTAAAGGTATATCGTCTGGGAGACACTTCACAGATGCTTCACATTTTACGTTAAGACCAGCATTCATGAAAAGCTTTTCAACTTGATTTTATTGTCCAGTAGAAAAACTGAAAATTTTATTTTTTGAGAAAAAATAGACCTTTGTTACATATCTCTATATATAAAAGCCTAAGTGACTGTTACAACAGAACGACCAGATGCCTGGTCAGGAGCTATGATGTACACTAACCCAGACCTTGCTGCTGGGGCCTTGACAGCCTCGAATCTTGTTCACCCACACCCCAGACCCAGGAAGGAAGGGAGAAGGGAGCCTGATTCCTCTTGGAATTGGCCGTTCGTTAGCTTGCTGCTGGAGCCAACCTCCTACAGTCCCTGTCCCCTCCAGGATGCCCTCCCCCCTGGCCTTGATTGCTGGCCAGGCCAAGGGACCCCACCCATGCACAAATTCATGCACCAGGCCACTAGTATAAATGATAATATCTGTGCTTTTGTGTAGACTAAACACCCCACCCCTGCCCCAACCAAAAAACAAAAAAGACATTAATCTATAGAAAATATCAAAATTCATTTTCCTCCTCTCAAAACACCCAAAACAAACTGTAAATATTATACCCAGTGGCAATTTTATCTGGAAAAGAATCTTTGAAAGTATATTAACTGCATTCCCATTTCATCCAGTTGAACTTTACCCAGGCATTTTGAACAATCTAGTTGGAAAATATTTCCAATATATATATAGTTGAGGTGGTCAAGAGGGAGGTTGCAAGTGTCTTTACACTGTCTCTTACCTGGTCTTCATTTTTGCATATAAGTATTCTACTACACTGCAATTACAATGAGCATTAAATATTCTGACCTTTTTATTAGTCAGTAATATATTATATTGCCTGAAGTTGGATATATTTCCAGTTACAAAATCTAATATTGTATAAAAACTAATAAAGAGAGATAATTAAATCTCCTGTTAGATTGACTTGAATTGGAGATATTTCCAATTTTAAAATGTAATATTGAAGAAAAACTAATAAAAAGAGAGATTTGAAACTTTTCCTAAATATAAAGTCAAAATATTAAATAAACTTTGCAACTTACCATAACATCAAGACCAAACTAATGTCACTTTTTAATCAATGTCAGTGCTTGTGCACTTTGTTTTTGAAAGAGTCTGACCTTGAAGAAAAATGGAGGGTGGGAGGGGTACCTAAAAGCAATTTAAACCTTTACTTAAATTTGTCAAAGTGTTTCCAAAGAGAATTCCACTTATAGAGAGAAAAAAAAAAAGTCTCTAAAAATCCTCATCCATTTTTCTCCCAATGTTCCACATTGAACAAATTCAGCTGCCCCAATCTTCTCTAGTCCTTCTACAAAATACCCACAAGCTCTTCTTCAAAACTCAACAACTCATGCTGTCTTTTTTTGACATTCACATATGGATTCTTTTCTCCCATAAACAGGATACTACACACAATAGAGGAAGGGCTGGTGCAAATTTAATGGTATGATATTCTGAAAGACAATGCCTGAATCCATAAAAAGAAGAGAATCTGGCTGCTAAGACAAACTCCCATTCAACTTTTTTATTTGGGTCCCCACAATCCTATGGAAATTCAAACCAGGCATTTTCAGCTCACACTACTGGCACTGACTGTCTAAGGTTTGAACTTCAGGGTTTCAAAACAAGACTTTGATGCCAACTTGTCCCATGGCGAGAAGAAAAGCAAATGAAGCCACAGAGACGTGCCAGTTTTAATTTGATTTCCATCTCAGCTACCCAACCCTGGTATGAAAATAAAACCCCAAACCTAAATCTCTTCTGTAGTAACCAACAAAAAATGTCCTCTCTCACTTTCTCCATCTCCCCCCCCCCCAAAAAAAAAGCCTTCAGAATTCTTCCAAACTCAACTGGTGAATGTAATCAACTTCTCAAAAATAAGGCTGTGTCTTTTCAGGGCTGGACAGCATGGCAGGGACACACAGCCTCAGTGGCAGAACGTATGTGTGGGTACAGGGAAGAGCAAAGGGAACTGAGCTTTGGCTTGGAATATGAAACTCTAATTCTGAAGACAGAATTTGTACCTAATCGAATCTAACAGCTTTAGCAGGGCCTTTTGGGTAGAAATGTTTTCACTTCAAACCAGTGCCTCCATAATTGATTTAACATGCATTGGGATGGGCACAAAAAGACCTGAATCCTGAGCTTAGTCTGGTTAACCAAAACAGAAACACCAACACAGGATACAATGCTATGCCAACAAATCCAAAATATACAGGACATAGGAAAAATTAAGGAGACACAATAAAGGATTTATCCTGCCTTTGGGGCAGGATAAAAGATGTGTGCTAATTTCCAAATAACACTGTCTTTTCATTTTATGTGCAAAAATTTCCTAACAAAAATTCCAAGAGCTATGCTAACTTTGCATTACAGTGACTTTTTATGTGAAATGTGTTTTATATGAGGAAACAAGGAAATAGCACATAATATAAAAAAATAGTTATTTAGATGAGCTCTGATAAGTAAATTACAACTAGTGTTTAGTCGTAGTTGTTGATGTGGTAGATATCCATCAGTCCCAGGGCTCTGTCCTGCTGAGGATGTCTCCATGTTCTTTTAATTTCAAAGGAACTTTTCACAACGTTCCTCAATTAACTCCCATTAATTCCTGCTCTTACTCATTTTTTCCCCTAGAACAGAGCTTTAAGGTGACCTTCATGGCCAAAGTTTTTATTTGGAGAAAGCAGATGGATAATAGGGTTGAGGGGATGACGTAAGAGATGGTTACAGGATTATACAATGAACCAATAGGGATTACACAGCAAGGAGAATTTCCCAGGAGTCTAACTTATTACTACTGTTACTCTGTTCTCATCAAAAATAAGCCAGCCAAACTTTTTGAACATTTGATATAAGCAAAAGAATTGAAAATTTTAGAAATCCATACTTGGTGAAAAGAATGCATGTTAACTAACCTCCTTAATTAATCATTAATTCCTTTTTTGTTGTTGTTCATCTAAGCATCCTCATCGCAACAATTTTAAGATAATGTATTGTTCTGAATTTGAAAATATTTATGCATGTATATTCATCTCTATTCAGTGTATATCAAAATTGTGGCACACTGGTTCTATTTTTTTTAATTTTTAATTTTTTAATTAGAGTTGACATGCATTATGCATTAGTGCACAGCATAGTGATCAGACATTAATATAACTTACAAAGTGATTATCCTGATAAGTCTAGTACTCATCTGACAATTTTAAAACTCTTTTTATTTTCTTATTAATGCTAAAATATCTTAAAGAATCCCGGTTATGTCATTTCATCCCAATAAATTTCAATATGCATCTCTAAAAAGAAAAAAATGAGGATGACAGCAATCCCACCCTTATAAATTTTAATAACAATCTTAAACAAATAGAAAAATAAGAATTAACTCCTATGTAACCACCAGGGAGATAAAAAAAGATGTCAATATTTGGTTTTACTTGCTTTAGTTAGACTTTTTTCGCTTTTTCTGAAGAAATAAATCATTACAAACACAGTCAAGTTCCTCCTTTTTTCACTAGTTTTCCAGGTTGTAGCCTGCCTCTTAACCAAAATATTAAAATGCTTTATAAACCAAGCCACACCTTATTTTTACTATAACTTATGCAATTGTTTTACTTCAAATAAACCTGCAAAAGCCTCAATTTAGCAACAATCTTTGTCACCGGGTCACTTCTAGAAGAACTAGACTGTTCCATTAGGCTTTTAAAAAAATTATCGCACATTTCTTGAATGTTTTAGGTTAAGTTTTGTGGTTTATCCCATGCTTTTATACTTCTGTCTGATCAACATAAAAACAGAGGTTAAATTATTTACTATGCAGATTACCACCACGTATTTTTGTTTGTTTGTTTGTTTTTCATAAAAATTTAGATGCATTTAATTGGTCTTGCCTGGAACTGTAACATCAATGAATCAACAAATGACAAGTGCTGGCGAGGATGTGAAGAAAAAGGAACCCTTCCTTGTGCACTGCTGGTGGGAATGCTGACTGGTGTAGCCACTATGGAGAACAGTATGGAGTTTCCTCAGAAAACTAAAAATGGAACTCCCATTTGACCCAGTGATCCCACTTCTAGGAATATATCCCAAGAAACTAGAAACACCAATTAGAAAGGATATATGTACCCCCATGTTCATAGCAGTACACTTTATAATAGCTAAGATTTGGAAACAGCCTAAGTGCCCATCAGCAGATGAGTGGATTAAAAAACTGTGGTACATCTACACAATGTAATACTATGCTGCTGTAAAAAAGAAATTCTTACCATTTGCAACAGCATGGATTGACCTGGAGAGCATCATGCTAAGTGAAATAAGCCAGTCAATGAAAGATAAATACCACATGATCTCTCTCATTTATGAAATATAATGAACAACATAAACTGATGAACAAAAACAGAGACAGGAGCTTTGATCAGGCTGTCAAACCTCAGAGGCAAGGCAGGAGAGGGTGGGGGTATGGGGGAGAGATCAACTAAAGGACTTGTATGCATGCATATAAGCCTAACCAATGGACACAGACACCAGGAGGGTGAGGGCATGAGTGGGTGGAGGTGGAGGGCAATGGGAGAATAAGGACATACATGTAATACCTTAATCAATAAAGAAAAAAAATTAAAAATAAATAAAGCACTAGGTAATCTAGAAAGAACAAAAAAGAAATAAGGAGGGAGATGAGTTAAGAAAAGAAGAAAATGGGAATGTATCTTAAGATGCAAGTTACCTGAGAATTTGCATTTATTTAAGTTACTCAAAGTTGAGTAGAAAGCAGCTCAATGTAGACCTATAATCTCTGAAAAGAGTTGACCAAAAACTCTTTGGACAACAAAGACCATAGCCAAATCACAGAATAAAAAATGATTCAGGGTTTGGTTTTATTTTCCTCTTTCCTTTTCACTTTGCCAGGCTGCTGTTTGTCTAATTCATTGTATTTTATAAGAGAGACAAACTGTACACGATTCTACTTACATCACATGTTAAAGGACGATATTAGTTTAATTAAATCAGGCACTTACAGAAAAGCAAAGTGTTTGAGTAGGGCAAGCAGACATTGGTAGATTAAGAACACAATATGACCACTGATAAGAAATTTTCAAAGGATGTTCCTTGTCATTTGGAGAATGAGGAAAAGTAGCAAACCCCCATCCATTTAGCTAGTTAGCCCAGAGAGAAGCTAGCTTTACCTCTATGGTTTCATGATGTACTCACTACATCTATGATCCATATTGAGCTACTTCCCCAACTTACTGATGGTTGATTACTTTAGTCAAACTTTAGTGACCAGGAGGAGGGAACAGCCAAGGACAGCGTGGGACCTAGTATAGGAAGCAGTTTTCTCTACTTCACTCACCTTTCCACCTATTCATATATTCTGCTAAGTTGGATGATACATTGCAAAAAAATACTAAAGATCTACATGTGTAACCCAATAAGTGTTCTTTTCATGGTACTCAGAAATTAAGCTTAAGGTATAATGTGCTGTTCTAAACCATCTAAATACTTCTAAGTTTGGTCCTTGTTTTTCCCATCCTCTCCCCCATCCCACCCCACCCCCCAAAAAACCACACCCAATGTTTTTTTAACCAGTTTTTTGTATGAAACGATATTCAGGACAAATATATCACAGCAGGTTTTACCTGATGGTACAATCATCTTTATTTTTACAATTATAAAATATAATCTGTTAAAAATGGGTTAATAACCCATACTTTTGTTCTTATAATTCAAATGTTCTTTAAGTGGAAATGTACCAAAAAGGATATCAAAAAAGGTGTTTTGAAAATAAGTCTCCCACTAATTATTTTTTTTCCTCTCAGGATGTCAAACTTACCTGTAAAATAAAAATATTGGACTAGATGATCTATTATTGTTTATTATGCAAGAATTGCATTATACTTCCTGGTGTAATTTTCATATTTCTTTTCATATGTTTAGTATAGTCTTTTACATTAAAAAAAAATCTATTCAGCCCTAATCAGTTTGGCTCAGTGGATAGAGCGTCAGCCTGTGGACTCAAGGATCCCAGTTGCGATTCCGGTCAAGGGCATGTACCTTGGTTGCGGGCACATCCCCAGTGGGAAGTGTGCAGGAGCTGATCGATGTTTCTCTCTCATCGATGTTTCTAACTCTCTATCTCTCTACATTACTAGAGTTCTGGGTCACTGTTACTTGAGGCAAATGGGGAGGAATGTTTTCTTTGAGATATTCCACATCTTTATAATTTTCTTCAAGAGATACATAGAGTTCCTTGAGTGAAATGGTAGTTTGTTCTTGAAATTGAATTTCTAATTCCAATTTATTTAGACGTTCATTTATTACCATGATCTCATCTCCTATTTTATTTAATATAGTTTTTGAGTTAGGTTCTTGACCACAGTTCCTTAATGACAGAGACTTTTTAATGTTGCCAATCTTTTCATTAATATGAGAGCATATTTGGTCCAGATCTGAAGAGGCCATCTTTGAAGCCTCTTCTGCCTGCTTCTGATGTCAGGATCCCCAGTTTCCCAAGGGTCCCGGAGCAAAGGGCCCACTCAGGGCCGAGGGGCGAGCCACTCAAACTCTGATCTCCAGAACAAAAATTCTCATTTATCCCAGTCATCTAAATGGAATCTTCCCACTCTCTTGACTATGTATTAGTAGCCAACTTTTTCTTTTTTATTGATTAAGGTATTACACACATTTCCTTATCCCTCCATTGCCCCATCATCCCCTCACTCATGCCCTCACCATCCTAGTGTCTGTGCCTGTTGGTTATGCTTATATGCAAGCATACAAGTCCTTCGGTTGATGTCTCCCTCTTACCCCCACTCTCCCCTGCTTTCTTTCTGAGGTTTGATGGTCTGAGGCTTTTCTGTCTCTGGATCTGTTTTTGTTCATCAGTTTATGTTGTTCATTATATTCCACAAATGAGTGAGATGATGTGATATTTATCTTTCTCCAACTGACTTATTTTGCTTAGCATAATGCTTTCCGTGTCCATCCATGCTGTTGCAAATGGGAGGAGCTCCTTCTATTTATAGCAGCATAGTATTCCATTGTGTAGATGTACCACAGTTTTTTAATCCACTCATCTGCTGATGGGCACTTAGGCTGTTTCCAAATCTTAGTTATTGTAAATTGTGCTGCTATGAACATAAGGATGCATATATTCTTTCTAATTGATGTTTCTAGCTTCTTGGGATATATTTCGAGAAGTGGGATCACTGGGTCAAATGGGAGTTCCATTTTTAGTTTTTTGAGGAAACTCTGTACTGTTCTCCACAGTGGCTGCACCAGTCTGCATTCCCACCATCAGTGCAGGAGGGTTCCTTTTTCTCCACATCCTCTCCAGCACTTGTCATTTGTTGATTTGTTGATGATAGCCATTCTGACAGGTGTGAGATGGTACCTCATTGTCATTTTGATTTGCATCTGTAGGATGATTAGTGACTTTGAGCATTTTTCATATATCTCTTGGCCTTCTGTATATCCTCTTTCAAAAAGTATCTATCTAAGTCCATTGCCCATTTTTTGATTGGATTGTTTATCTTACTTTTGTTAAGTTGTATGAGTTCCTTGTAAATGTGGGAGATTAAACCCTTATCTAATATAATAAAAAAGTAATATGCAAATTGACCATCACCCGAGACACTCAATCCACACCCACCAGCCAAGCCACGCCTCCCAGCCAATCAGAGCGGCTGTATGCAAATTAACCCAGCCAAGATAGAGGCCAGCAGCCATGGAGCTAGAGCAAACCAGAGGCTTCTGTTGCAACTGCCTGCCTAGGCTATCTGAGCCTCTGCTCACGGCCACACTCACCAGCCAATCAAAGCGGCTGTATGCAAATTAACCCAGCCAAGATGGAGGCTGGCAGGGTGGCTCTGCACTGGGAGCCTCTGAGGGTGGCATAGCTGTGCCATGTGTGTCAGCTCAGTGTGAGGGGGTCCGGCCTGGAGCCTCCTTGGAGCATCCAAGAGCGCCCATCCCGGGTACACTGCCTGGCCCCACCCCCCGGCGGCCTCCACAGGGCATGCGGGAGCGTCTGCTGCACAGTGCGGAGCATCTGAAGCTAGTCCGCTGCCCGGCTCCACCCCAGGTGTGTTTGCTCAGCAGCAGGGCCCCACCGAGGGATCCTGCACCAGCATCTGCCCCTGGCTCACCACCCAGCTCTGCGCCAGGTGTGTCCCCTCAGCAGTGGGGTCCCAGCAGGCCTGTGGGATCGTGGGCCCTCTGGTGGGAAACATCCAGGCCTGCACTCACCAGCCCTCCCATCCCCCAGTGCACAAACCCTGAAGGGGCTGTGGGCAGCCTAAAAATGGCCCTTAGCCCCTCATCCAGGCTGGCCAGGCACACCAGCAGGTGGACATCCCCCCCTGAGGTGTCCCAGACTGCAAGAGGGCACAGGACAGGCTGAGGGACCCCCACCCCACCACTGAGTGCACAAATTTTTGTGCACCGGGCTCCTAGTCAGAGATAATATTGGCAAATATGTTCTATCATGCAGTGGGCTTTCTTGCTGTTTTATTGATGGTTTCTTTTGCTATGCAGAAGCTTTTTATTTTGATGTAATTCTATTTATTTATTTTCTCCTTAGTGTCCATTGTTCTAGGAGCTATATTGGTAAAGATATTGCTATAACATATATCTGATATTTTGATGCCTATGGATTCTTCTAAGATGTTTATGTTTTCCCATCTTACATTTAAGTCGTTTATCCATTTTGAGTTTATTTTTGTGTATGGTGTAAATTGGTGGTCTAGTTTCATTTTTTTGCATGTATCTGTCCAATTTTCCCAACACCGTTTATTGAAGACACTGTCTTAACTCCATTGTATGTTCTTACCTCCTTTGTCAAATATTAATTGAGCATAGTGGTTTGGATCTATTTCTTGGTTCTCTATTCTACTCCATTGATCTATATGTCTGTTCTTGTGCCAATACAAGGCACTTTTGAGAATAGTGACTTTGTAATACAGCTTGATATCTGGTATTGAGATATCTCCTACTTTGTTCTTCTTTCTCAGGATTATTGCAGCTATTGGAGGTCTTTTTTTGTTATTCCAGATGAATTTTTAGAGTGGTGAAAGTGGGTATCCCTGTCTTGTTCCTGTTCTTAGGGGAAATGATTTTGGTTTTTGCCCTTTGAGTATGATGTTGGTTGTAGGTTTTTCATATAAGGCTTTTATTATGTTGAGGTATAATCCATCTATTCTCTCTTTGCTGATGGTTCTTATCAAGAAAGAGTGTTGGATTTTGTCAAGTGCTTTTTTTGCATCAATTGATATGACTATATGGTTTTTAATCTCTCAATTTGTTTATGTGATGTATCATGTTTATTGATTTGCAGATATTGTACCACCTTGCCTCCCGCAGATAAATCCTACTTGGTCATGTTCTATGATCTTTCTGATGTACTGCTGGATCTGATTTGATAAAATTTTGTTGAAGATTTTGGCATCTATGTTCATGTGGAATATTGGCCTGTAATTCTCTTTCATTGTGTTGTCTTTATCTGATTTTGGTATGCTGGCTTCATAGAATGAGCTTGGCAGTGTTCCTTTCTCTTGAATTTTTTGGAATAGTATGAGGAGGATAGATTTTAGTTCTTTGAATGTTTGGTAAAACTCCCCTGGCCCTGGGCAAATTAAATTTAACATTAAGAGAATCACACACTATAATCAAGTGGGATTTATTCTAGTATGCAAAGATGCAACATCTACAAATCAATGTAATATACATGATGAAAAAATTGAAGAATATTACTTTCCATAGAGGCTGCACCAATCTGCATTCCTACCAACAGTATGCAAGATCCCCTTTTCTCTGCATCCTTATCCAACATTATTGTTTGTTGATTTATTGATGATAGCCATTCTGGTAGGTGATATTTCATCGTGGTTTTAATTTGCATTTCTCTGATATTGGTGATGTTAAGCATCTTTTCATGTGTTTGTTGGTAATCTGCA
The DNA here is from genome assembly GCA_004026665.1 of Murina feae. Taxonomy (NCBI): domain Eukaryota; kingdom Metazoa; phylum Chordata; class Mammalia; order Chiroptera; family Vespertilionidae; genus Murina; species Murina feae. The sequence goes on along the minus strand of PVJC01010977.1, from coordinate 20,504 downwards.
TGTCCTTTTTGGAGAAGTGTCTATTCAGATCCTTTGTCCATTTCTTAATTGGATCATTTGTTTTACTTTGGTGTTGAGTTTTATATAAATTTTTTAAAATAAATTTTGGATATTAATTCTTTACCAGCTGTATCATTGCCAAATATATTCTCACAGAAAGACAAATATATTCTTTTCATTTTGATGATTCTTTCCTTTGCTATGCAAAAACTCTTTAGTATGACATAGTCCTATTTCTTTATTTTTTCTTTTGTTTCCCTTGCCTGAGGAGACATATCAGAAAATATATTACTAAAAGAAATGTCCAAGATTTTACTGCCTATGTTTTCCTCTAGGAAACAGTATGGAATTTCCTCAAAAAGTTAAAAATGGAACTACTCATGACCCAACAATTCCACTTCTAGAAATTTATCTGAAGAAACCCAAAACACTAATTAGAAAGAATATATGTATCCTTATATTCATGGTAGCGTTATTTACAATAACCAAGATACCAAGATTAGGAAGCAGTCCATCAATAGATAAGTAGATAAAAAAAAAAAAAAAGCTATACATTTACACAATGGAATACTACTCTGCTGTAAAAAGGATGAAAATGTTACCCTTTAAGCTATCATGGATGAAACTGGAGAACATTATGCTAAGTGAAATATGCCAGTCAGAATATGATAAGTACCATATGATTTCACTCATATGTGAAATTTCATTAATAAACTGAACTAGCAAGGAAAATAGTGTCAGACTGATAGATAGTATGCAGACAGCTACAGGGGAGTGGGGGAGAGTATTGGGAAAAGTGGAGGGATTGAGCAAAAAAGAAAAAAGAGAGAACTCATGGACTTGGTCAACAGTGTGGTGATTGCTTCAGGGAGAGGAAGAAGGAAATGGAAGAAGATACAGAGGGGATAAATGGCGATGGAAAAATAAAATATTTAAATTTAAAAAAATAAAAAAAAATGTAATCTCAATAAATTCAGAGAAATATATTTGACAAAATTAAAGATCCTTTTGTGACAAAAAACAAAACACAAACTTGCAGCAAACTGGGTTTAGAGGGAACAAACCTCAACATAATAGAGTGCATGTATGACCAGACCATGGCTCAAGTCATACTCAACAGTGAAATCCTGAAGGTATTTCACTAAGATCAGGAGCAACACAATAATGGCCACACTTGCTACTTTTCTTCAACATAGTACCGGAAGTCCTAGCAAAGCAAGCAGGAAAGAAAACTAATAAAAGGCATCCAAATCAGGAAGGATAAAGTAAAATTTTCTTTATTTGCAGATGGAATGATATTAAATATAGAAAACTTTAAGGATTCCAGAAAAAAAAAATCAGAACTAATATGTGTACTCAGTAAAGTTGCAGAATACAAAATCAACATGTAATTGTCAGTTGCATTTCCATACACTAACACAAACTATGAGAAGGAGAAATTAAGAAAATAATCCTATTTTTGATAGCATAAAAAAAACATAATAAAATACATAGGAATAAGTTTACCAAGGAGATGAAAAATACTGAAAAATATAAAACATTGCTACAATAATCAAAACAGTAGGGTACTGGTAAAAAACAATAGACATATAAACCAGTGCAACAGAATAGAGTCCAGAAATAAACTGCTGCATGTACTGTACAGCCAGCTAATATTTTAAAATCAAGCCAGGAATAGTCACTATAGAAAAGGTAGTCTCTTGAATAAATAGTATTGGGAAAACTGGGTAGCCATATGTAAAAGAATAAAACTGGACCATACACAAAATCAACTCAACATTGATTAAAGATGAACATGAGACCTGAAACCACAAAAATCCTAGTAGAAACAATAAAGGGTATATTCCTTGACATTGATATGGGCAATGATTTTTTTTATTTAACACCAAAAGCAAAAGTAAATAAGTCAGACTACATCAAACTAAAATTATTTTGCATAGCTAAGAAAGCAATAAACAAAATGAAATGTCTATCTACAGAATGGGAGAAAATATTTGCAAATCACATATCTGGTTAAGCTAATATTCAAAATATATAAAGAATTTATGCAAGTTACATAATTTATATCAATAGCAAAATAAAATCTGATTTTTAAAAAGAGCTGAGAAACTAAACATTTTTTCAAAGAAGATACAAAAATGGCCAAAAGATACATGAAAATATGCCCCAATATCACTACTTATCAGGGAAATACATATCAAAACTAAAATGAGATATTACGTTACACCTTTTAAGATGGCTATTATAAAAAAGACAAAGATATATGTTGGTGAGAATGTGAAGAAAAAAACTCTTGTGCACTATTAGTGAGGATGTAAATTGGTTCAACAATTAGTGGAAAATAGTATGGAGGATCCTCAAAAAAATTAAAAGTAGAACTACCATATGGGTAAGTAATCCCATTTATGGGTATATACTCAAAGAAAATGAAAACAAGATCTAGGAGAGACATCTGCTCACCAATGCTGATTGCAACATTATTTACCACTAGGGGCCCAGTGCACGAATTTGTGCACCTTGAAAGGAACTGTGGGCCACTAGTCTGTGGTGGGCACAGGGATGAGTCTCTGTCTATCCTCTGTGCCCCTGCCTGGCCCCTCCTGCTGTGCCCACCAGTCCCCTGTCTACCAGCAGCCCCACTCCCCTTGCCACTGCTCCCACACACTGAAGGTTCTGGCCCTGCTCGCACTCGCTGATGGTGCAGAGCGATTGGGGCTGGTGCTGTCACTGGGTGTGAGTGCCAGCTGCTGTCCCAATTGCCCCTCTGGAGCAGGGAAAAATGAAGAAGCCCTCAGGGGCGATTAGGGCCAGCAGCTGCCGCTCACACCTGCTGATGGTGCTGAGCAATCTGGACCAGTGTTAGGCACCAGTAGCAGGTGAGCTCGAGTAGTGGCTCTGGTGCCAGTTGTTGTGAGGGGAGTTGGCACTGGCAGTGGGTGTGAGTGGCAGCTCTGGCACCGGCAGCAGGTGTGAGTGGGGCTGGTGCCAGCAGCAGATGCGAGCACTGGGCGGGACCATGGCATACAGGAACAAAGAATTTTCAATAACCACCAGAGGCTCACCCTGATGACAGTGACTGGCACCCCACCTTGGTCTGGTGCCCCCGCTCAACTGTTCCACCATCCTGCTGTGGCCAATGCCCACCATGCTCCACACTCTGCCGCCTGCTGCCAATGCCATGTTCTGCATGTACCCCTGTGGTCAGCACACATCATAGCAACCAGTTGTTTGGTTGGTTGTTTGGTTGTTTGTTTGTTCCACTGTTCAGTATATTTTCATATTAGCCTTTTATTATATAGGATAATCATGATATGGAAACAATGTGTTGTTAACATATTAAGGATAAAGAAGATAATACATACAATGGAATATTATTCATCCAGGATAAAAAATAAAATCTCGTCATTTGCAGCAACATGGATGAAACTTGAGGGTGTTATGCCAAGTGAAATAATTTTGAAAGGAAAAATAAGTTAGAAAGATTCTTGTATGTGGAACCTAAAACAAATGAACTCACAGAAATAGAAACTGGAAGGATGTTTATCAGGGTCTGGGAAGTGGAGGAAATGGGGAGTTGATTGAGGAGTACAAAGTTCAAGTTATAAGATAAATAGCTTCTGGGAACCTAATGTAAAGTATGGTGGTTATCCTATATAATAATCCTATATAATAAAAGGGTAATATGAAAATTGACTCTAACAGCAGAACAACTGGGAATGACTGGTCACTATGACACACACTCACCACCAGGGGGCAGATGCTCAATAGAGCTGCCCCTGGTGGTCAGTGCACTCCCACAGGGGGAGCTCTGCTCAGCCACAAACCCGAAACCTGTCAGTACAGCAGTGGTTGTGGGAGCCTCTCCTGCCTCCTCAGCAGTGCTAAGGATGTCCGACTACAGCTTAGGCCTGCTCCCTGCTGGCAAGTGGACATCCCCCGAGGGCTCCCAGGCTGCCAGAGGGATGTCTGACTGCCATCTTAGGCCTGACCCCCTGGAGAGCAGGCCTAAGCCAGCAGATGGACATCTCCTGAGGGGTCCCAGAGTGTGAGAGGGCACAGGCTGGGCAGAGGGACCTCCCCCTCCCCGCTGAGTGCACAAATTTTTGTGCACCAGGCCTCTAGTAGTTGATAATACTGTATTGTATATTTTATAGTTGACTAATAAGGTAGACCATAAATGTTTTTACCATAAAAAAGAAATGTTAATTATGTAACATGAGAGCAGTGTTAGCTAATTCTATGGTGGCAATTATTTTACAATGTATAAGTGTACAAATAAACAAAATGAACACCTAAGCTTCCATAAGGTTATATGTCAATTATCTAATTTAATAAAAGAGTAATATGCAAATTGACCCTCACTCCGTTACACCTAGGCAACACCTACCAGCCAAGCCACGCCCACCGGACAATCAGATAGGCTATATGCAAATTAACCCAGCCAAGATGGTGGCCGGCAGCCATGGAGCTAGAACAAGCAGGAGGCTTGCCCTGGCGATACAGGAAGCTAAGGTTCCTGTCTGCCTAGGCCAGCTGTGGCCTCTGCTCAAGGCAACAAAGTTTCAATTATAGAAGATAAATAAACCCCAGAGACCTGCTTCCAGCCTTGGGCTCAAGGAAATGCTGGGACCCTGGGTTGTCAGGGGCAACCTGACCTGGGTTCGGGTTGAAGCAACAAAGTTTCAACTTTAGAAGTTAAATAAATTCCAACCAGCCTCACTGCAAACAGCCATCAGCCACTTACCCAGGCTGGCCAGGTACCCCAGTAGGGACCTCTTCCCTGAAGGGCTATGGCCTGCCTGCAAACAGCCATCAGCCCCTCACTCAGGCTGGCCAGACACCCCAGGGGGGGACACCCACCTTGAAGGGGCTATGGTCAGCCTGCAAACAGCCATTAGCCACTCACCCTGGCTGGCCAGGCACTGCAGTGGGACCCCCACCCTGATCCGGGACACCCTGCAGGACAAATCAGCCAACCCCCATCATGTAACAGGTCTCTATCCTATATAATAAAAGGGTAATATGCAAATTGACTCTAACAGCAGAACAACTGGGAGTGACTGGTCACTATGACACACACTCACCACCAGGGGGCAGACATTCAATGCAGGAGTTGCCCTCTGATGGTCAGTGTGCTCCCACAGGGGGAGCTCTGCTCAGCACAGCAGTGGTGGCGAGAGCCTCTCCGCCTCCTCAGCACACTAAGGATGTCCAACTGCAGCTTAGGCCTGCTTCCCGCTAGCAAGTGGACATCCTCCAAGGGCCCCCGGGCTGCCAGAGTGATGTCTGACTGCCAGCTTAGGCCCAATCCCCCAGGGAGTGGGCCTAAGCCAGCAAGTGGACATCTCCTGAGGGGTCCCAGATTGCTAATTGGCACAGGCCAGGCTGAGGGACCCCAGTCCCCCACCCCCGAGTGCACAAATTTTTGTGCATCAGGCCTCTAGTATCACAATAAAGCTGGAAAAAATAGAAGCTTAATCTGAGGACTACAATAGCCTTCAATTTACATGCATCTATAAAAACATTTTTTTGGGGATACAGATCATACTTTCATCATATTCTAAAAGACATATATGGCCCAATAAATATTAAGAACAACTAGAGCAGAGTACTGGGAAAATATATAATAGTAAGTAAAAAACATTTTCTATATCTATTGACCCTATAGAGCAGGCCCATGAAAATAATTCTTGACCAAATTAAAAAAAATAAATTTCTCCAGGGAGAGGTTGGAGAAAACATAAATGTCTCAAACAAAACTTAGAAGGAATACAATTAAAGAAGCTCAGATTCCACAGATAAAACACCCAGGCTGAGTGCCCTCCCCACTGCTCTGGAGTGGCAGCTGTTTTTGGATACCTGTCCCAGGGTGTCACATAATTTTTTCCAATGGAATAATTCTACAAGGACAAAATTAGAAATGCATTTATTATTTTCCTTGGAAGATTTTTTTTACATATTATAAAGCTGAGCCTCTTTTAAGACGCACATGGACCACAAACAAAAAGCTCCCACCATGAGACTGTTTAGAAAGAACCCTTTTTTTAAATGAAATTCAAGTTCCTCTCAAATGAGAACAACTTTCTTTCAGGTTGCTACTCAGCCAACCTTTAGAGAGGTTTGGAAAATTCAGAAGATCATTTCTATCCCAAGTCTGAATATATCTCATAATTTCCAAGGCACTGTGGACAAGGGGGGGAAATGGGCTATTTACATTTTAGCCAGCTTATCTGAGACTAGAGGCCCAGTGCATGGGATTGGTGCATTGGTGGGGAGCATGGCCTGCAGGGGTCAGCCGTTGTGGAAGCACTGCTTATCCCAGTCAGCCAAAAGGCTGTGGACCCACCCTCTGAGAGGCTGCTTTTGCAGGAGCACCAGGGGGCAGCTCCTGTATTGAGCGTATGCCCCCTCGTGGTCAGTGTGCGTCATAAGGACTGGTCAACTGTCATTCTGGTTGTTTTGCTGTTTGGTTGCTGGGCTTTTATTATATAGGATTCCACAGGAGAATTGTAGGAAACTGCCCACTTCCATGTTCAATAGAGGAGTGTGTGCATTATATCTTTTATTTTCAAATAAAATTCAAAGGCATTTTCAGAATTAGTTATCTGTGAGACCCATATACTTACACAATCCTATTTACTCCAGTGATTTTCCATATTGCCCTATAATTAAGCTACTTGGAACACAGGTATTTTATTTTAAATTGTACTTTATTAGGAAGAACACACTCTCCTATATAACACATTCCTGAAAAGGGTTTGAAGGTCAAGTATCTGAAACTTGATAATAGACATATACAGAATAATTCTGGCTCTAATTTATCTGCACCCTTACCTTAGGATTGTCAGTCAACTCAAATCTGCCAATTGTAACACCTAATCTAATAAAAGAGAAACATGCAAATTGATGTACCTCTGCTACACCCACAAGCCATGCTCACAAGCCATGCCCACCAGCCAATCAGGATCAGATATGCAAATTAACCCAAATAAGATGGCAGCAGCCATGGAGCTAGAGCAAGCAGGAGGCTTGGGTTGCCCCTGGCAATAGAGGAAGCCAAACTTCCCACCTGCCCTACTGGCCCTGAGCTCCATTCAAGGCTACAAAGCTTCACTTATAGAAGATAAATAAATCCCAGATACCTACTTCCAGACATGGCCGGCCATGGCCAACCTGAAAACAGCCATCAGCCCCTCACTCAGGCTGGCCAGGAACCCCAGCAGAACCCCCACCCGGATCCAGGACACCCTTCAGGGCAAACCAGCCTACCCCCACCCATGCACCAGGCCTCTAGCCTATATATTAAAAGGGTAATATGCAAATAGACCCAAACAAAAGAACGACTGGGAATGACTGGTCTCTATGACACACACTGACCACCAGAGGGCAGATGCTCAATGCAGGAGCTGTCCCATGGTGGTCAGCAAGCTTCCACAGGGGGAGCTCTGCTCAGCCACAAGCCAAGCTGTGACTGGCAGGAGCCTCTCCTGCCTCCTCAGCAGTGCTAAGGATGTCCAATTGCAGCTTAGCCCTGCTCCCCACTGGCAAGTGGACATCCCCCAAAGGCTCTGGGGGTGGGCCTAAGCCAGCAGGTGGACATTCCCCAAGGGGTCCCAGACTGAGAGAGGGCACAGGATGAGCTGAGAGACCCCCCCCCCCACTGCACAAATTTTTGTGTACCAGGCCTCTAGTAAATTAATATATCTGTGATCTAAATTTACATTTTCCTAATTACTAATGACAATTAGCATCTTGTTATAATGTGTTTAGATTATTTGTATTTGCTCTTTTGTGAACTATCTGCTTATGTCTTTTAACTTCTTCTATTTAGTTTTTTGTCCTTTATTATTTGTAGGAGTTATATATATTTTAGACAATATCCTGAAATTGAACAATTGCAAAGAACATTTTCAAATCAAGAGGGTGCCGTTTACTTGGAATGTGATTGTCCACCTTGAAGTTGTGCAATGTCACCATCCTAATTCTAGACACTAATATTTTATCCAATTTTATGCTGCAAAACGTTCTCAAAGTTTATGGCCCATATTTCAGCAGTATTTTTGGTGGCTCCTGAGGCATGAAAGTTTTTAATTTTAATGTCCCTTACTTTTATTTTTTACTAGAGGCCTGGTGAATGAAAATTCATGTACCGAGGGTCTTTCAGCCAAGCCTGCTCCCTCTCACAGTCTGGGAGCCTTCAGTGGTGGCGACTCGGCAATCAGGAGAAGGCAACACTCCCATCACACCTCTGTTGCTGCCACTGCTGGCAGCACAAGCTTCAGCCGGCCCTGGGCAGCTGGGCAGCCACCATATGAGGCTTGCCTGTGCCTCAGGCCAACCCTGGACAGCTGGGAAGCTGACAGCCAAGGCTTGTCCGCACCTCGGGTGTAGACTGGGAAGCCACCATCAGAGGTTTGCCTACACCTTGGGCCTTTCCTGAGCAGCTGGGGAGCTGAGAGGACTGGGGACCTCTGGAGGCAGGTACCCCAGGGGGGCTGAGGGGACTGGTGCCACCATCTTGTGGCTGGGAGCCCCACCATCTTTGAGGGCATAGCAGTCAATTAGCATATTCCTTCCTTATTGGCTGTGGGCACTGTCATCTTTGAGGGTGTGGCAGTCAATTAGCATATTCCCTCCTTATTGACTGTGGGCGCCTCCATCTTTGCGATGGCATAAGCGTCAATTAGCATATTCCTTCTTTATTATATAGGGCTAATGGCCTGGTGCACGAAATTCATGCACAGAGGGGTGTTCCTCAGCCTGGTCTGCACCCTCTCCAATCTAGGACCCCTCGAGGGATGTCAGACTGACAGCAGTCAGACATCTCTTTTGCAATCCAGGACTCTCCTAACCGCTCACCTGCCTGTCTGCCTGATTGCCCTTAACCACTTTAGCTACCGACCTCCTCATCCCCAACTGCCCTCCCTGGCTGGTCTCCTGGAAGGTCTCCAGGTCTAATTAGCATATTACCCTTTTATTAGTATAGATAGCTTCTGAGAACATCACAACATTGCAGTTTAATATGATAATTGATGTTTAGAGCAATGTCTTTTCTTCTCTTTATTTTTTGCTGGTTTCTGCTTTTCTGATAGTCTTTTAACCATTGTACTATTTAGGGATGTACACTGGTACCATTCTCCAGCCACACATTCTATCTAGATTACCTTATCTAGTCTCATAGCTTTAATCCTGACTATATGCCTAAAACTCCTAAATCTGTGTTTCTAATTCTAAGCTCTCCTCGAGAGAATTATGTATCCACTACTTAATTGACATCTCTTTTTTATATCAACTAGGTGTCTTATTTAATCCCTCCCATCTTTTTATGACCTCAGAAAATGTCATCATCACCCAGCTTTCAAGCAAAAATATATGTATGTGTGTATATACTATCCCCCAAAATATATATACAATTTGAATAAGTGTTTATTAAAGTACATTTCATTTTCAAAATGTAGTAGAATCTATTACATATATATGAGTTATTTTTTAATACCTGTGATTTTCTGACCACACATGATTATTCCAATAATGGTTCTGTCCACCACAGTCTATCTCAGTAATCACTGCCCTAGGTCATGTCACCATCATCACTCAGCTCCACTGTTGTAAGAACTCCTATACTGTATTTCTGATTTCTATTCTTGGTCCTCTATGATCTATTCTCCCACAAACCACCAGGCATTCTTAAAATATATATCAGTTCATTAAGTTCCTACTTAAATTTCTTCAATGTTTTTTCATAATAATTTTTTTTTAAATTTAAAATCCTTACTGTGACATACAAGTTCTATAAGATCAAAACTCCAACTATCTTTCCAACATTATCCTCTATCAGCATCCCTTTGACAGCTATGCTACCGTTGCACTCATGTTTTTGCTGCATCTCAACCATGTTAAACTGGCACCCATCTTAGGGTCTTCTGTTATCATTATCTGAAATACTCTTTTTCTGAGGCAAACCTAAGTTTAAATATCATTTCCACAGAGACCTGCTTTAATGATCTAATCTAATATAGTCACCCATCCGCTCTCCATCACATCAACCTATTTTGATGATTTGCATATACTAAATGTTTATATTTCTTTGTGCATTCATGTATTTAAAATTCTGAATTCACAAGTTAAAATTTATCTTTTTGTTCAGTATGTGAAAGACTCTACAATTTTTGAGAGGAAAAATTAGAAAGATAATGGGTAACATTAGTTCCTTGTTTCAAAACTTTTATATTTATAGTAGGGGCCTGGTGCACAAAATTTTGTGCACTTGGGGGGGTCCCCTCAGCCCGGCTTGTGCCCTCTCGAAGTCTGGGACCCCTTGGGGGATGTCCACCTGATGGCGTGCCTGGCAAGCCTGGGTGAGGGGCTGATGCCTGTTTGCAGGCTGGCCAAGCCCCCCAGTGGGGACCCTGACCCCACTGGGGTGTGGCCAGCCTGGGTGAGGGAATGAGGGCCGTTTTCAGGCTGCCCACATTCCCTTCAGGTCTTGGGTCCCTACTAGGGTGCCTGGGCAGCCTGGGTGAGGGGTTGAGGGCCATTTGCAGGCTGGCCACAGCTCCCATTGACCCAAGGTCTCAGTGAGGCTGGCTGGAAGCAGGTTTCTGGGATTTATTTATCTTCTATAATTGAAACTTTGTTGCCTTGAGAAGAGGCCCCAGCCTGCCTAGGCAGGCAGTTTCCTCCATCGCCGGCCTACTGTTTGCTCTAGCTCTGTGGCTGCTGGCCGCCATCTTGGCTGGGTTAATTTGCATATCATCACTCTGATTGGCTGGCAGGCATGGCTTGGCTGGTGGGCATGGCTTAGGTGTAAGGGAGTGAGGGTTAATTTGCATATCACTCTTTTATTAGATTAGACTAAAGACCCACATGCACAATATTCATGCATGGGTAGAGTCCCTAGTGCTGGCCAGCTATGAGGGTCTCCCCTCCTCCTCGCCTTCTTGCCTCCTCCTTCCCTCACTTCCTCAGCACCCCGCCACCACTGCTGGTCACCCACCATGTTCTGCTCTGTTCCCTGGTGGTCAGTGCATGTTATAGTGAGCAATCAAACTCCAGGTCTCACCATCGAACTCCTGAAGGGACACTGCATATTAGCCTTTTATATATAGAGATTAATTATGTGTGTAATTTCAGTGGTGCTTTTTATACTTTCTTGAAAGATACACTTTTCTTCTGCAGGTACTAAACACTATTCCATTATCAATATGGACACTTACCAATTCATAATGATACAATAGAATGGAAAATTCTTGACATGTTCTTTGACAATTAAAATAACTTTTACAAACATCTAATTAATTCCTAGATCATATCAATGAAAGCATTGTATTTCAAGTAAGGTCCAAAGAATGGGAAAAAAACAAATCTTGATATTCTTGGAAAATGTTTTTTTTTAATATGAGGATGTTAAGAAATCTTAATTATAATTATTCTTTTAAAAATAAGAATCTATTTATGTTGGGCTATGGGGAAACTATGCTGTTGTCTATATTTTTAAAGACTTAGAACACATGTTCTATTTAATTATCTTATCCTGGTAAACTGAGACTTCTGTAATTAAAGTTGTAAAGAGAAAAATATGGCCTAGAGAGTATCTATGCTTCTAGGTTTGATCTGATCAATATGAGTGCCAAGGCACATAAATGCATGGCAAATACCAGTGAAATGGAGCAAGAACTGGGAAGGATATTCAAATAAAGAGTATTTTAATGAGCAGGAAAGTGACTACTTTTACCAAAACCAAAGTCAAAAACTGTATAACTTTTTTCTGTGGTTTTCTGCTTTCTCCAACTGAAATCACACAGGAAAAAAAATGCTAAGAAATTAAAAAGCCAAACATATGACTTTTCTTTTAAAGTATTAAGTGGTTATTCAAAGAATTAAAACCTGAATAAAGGACTACAGGAGTTTTGACTCCTTATGGAGCCATCAAAATTTGTAAAGCATCTGTGATTAGTATATAAAACCACTCTGAGTAAGATATTCACAGTGAGCTACTTCTGTGCTGTGCAAGCGTGAAAACATAACTATGTGAATCAATGTTTAATAACAATTCAGAGATAAGGAATACAGAATCAAAGGATTCTGTGTTTTTGTCTAAAATTTATTTAAACCTTGCTGTGAATGTGTATATAATTACTTTGTGTATACACACTTGCTCAGTTTTAAAAAAGTACTTTTTTTAATTTAAATTCTTTATTGTTTAAAGTATTACAGGGTCTCCTTTTTCACCCATTGATCTCTCTCCAGCCACTCCTACCCCAGCACTTGCCCCCACCCCACTACAGTCTTTGTCCACTGGTTACACTCATATGCATGCTTACAAGTCCTTTGGTTGATCTCTTACCCCTCACCCCCACTTTCCCACATAGGTTGGACAGTCTGATGCTTCTATGTCTCTAGCTCTATTTTTGTTCATCAGTTTATGTTGTTCGTTATAGTCCACAAATGAGTGAGATCATGTGATATTTATTCTCTTTTTAAGAGAATGCAGAAGGAAAAAAAACCTGTGTTGATCTCTTTATTAACCACACCTATGCAAAACCAAGGTGTTTGGAACAGAATCCCACCTGGAGACCATGAACCCTAATAGCAATAAAATGCCTGGAAGAAAACAACCTCAAAACTGCTGGTCTAACAACTCCAAAAGCTTTCAAGAATCAGCACACATCACAGGGAATAACAATTATCGACAACGAGATTGAATTACCCTCTACTAGTCAGATAATTATATATATATATATATATATATATATATATATATATATATATATATATATATATATGGCCCGGTGCACAAAAATTTGTGCACTCAGGGGGGAGGGGGCGTCCCTCAGCCCAGCCTGTGCCCGCTTGCAGTCTGGAACCCCTCGGGAGATGTCCATCTGCTGGCGTGCCTGGTGAGGGGCTGATGGCTGTTTGCAGGCTGGCCAAATCTCCCCAGTGGAGACTCTCACCCCATGGGGGTGTGGCCAGCCTGAGTGAGGGGTTGAGGGCTGTTTACAGGCTTCCCACAGCTCCCATTGACCCAACGTCCCAGCGAGGCTGGCTGGAATCAGGTTTCTGAGGTTTATTTATCTTCTATAATTGAAACTTTGTTACCTTGAGCAGAAGCCTAGGCAGGCAACGGAAGCCTCCTGTTTGCTTCAGCTCTGTGGCTTCTATAATTGAAACATTGTTGCTTGAGCAGAGGCCTACCAGCCTAGTCAGGCAGTTGCAATGGAAGCCTCCTGTTTACTGTAGCTCTGTGGCTGCCCGCCTCCATCTTGGCTGGGTTAATTTGCATACAGTCACTCTGATTGGCTGGGAGGCATGGCTTGGCTGGTAGGCGTGGCTTAGGTGTCTTGGGGTGATGGTCAATTTGCATATTACTCTTTTATTAGATTATATATATATGGGGCCCGGTGCATGAAATTCATGCACAGGGGAGGGTGGGGGTCCCTCAGCCCAGGCTGCCGCCTCTCACAGTCTGGGACCCCTCAGAGGATGTCCTACTGATGCCCATGGTCTGGCAGGTGCCATGTGTGTGTGCATGTGTGTGTTTGTGTGTGTGTGTCTGTCTACTGGGGGCCTACTACCAGCCACATCATGGAGGCTTGGAGCAGGCACCCCTCTGTGTTGATCTCTCAGGCTCTTGGCCTTGCCTGCATGTTGTCTCCCTTGAGCTGTGGCCAGGGATGGGTGCAGCCTGCTGGCCACACTTGCCTGCTCAAGGATCACCTCGGCCAAGAAGAGGAGGCCCCACTGGAGGCTGCCCTCGGGCTACCCACACTTTCACTCTCCTGCTCTCAATAGCCACCCCAGCTGGGAGAAGGCCCTGCTGGGAGCTGCCCCAGAGTTGTGCTTGCCTGCTCCAGGGCAGTGAGACCTGTTCACGGGTTGCTGAGGTAATTCCTGCTGGGCTCACGTTGCGAGGGTGACAAGGCCACCATCCTGCCCCACTGCTATGGGTGCCACCATCTTTGTCTTGGAGTGATGGTTAATTTGCATATTACTCTTTTATTAGATAGGATACTTATTCCTGAAGTTTCACATGGGAGGAAGTGTCCCTGTCCTGTGTTTAAAACAGGGGTTCTTAACCTGGCTTGAATACTTATATGGGTGCCTTAAAAAAAAACTATCAATGCCTGAGCTCTAATCCCACAGATATTAATTCAATTTGTCTTGAAGGGGCTCTAGTCACCAATACACAGAGTATACCCCCAGAAACATATACATACTTTAACAGCTGATAGCTCAATTTTGAAAATGAAATGTTCTTTTTTAATTCTTTACTGTTAAAAGTACCACATATGTATTACATGTCTCCTTCTGCCCCCCCCAATTGAACTCACCTAGGCCACCCCCATCCCCCAGCACATGCCCTCACCCCCTACTGTCCATGTCCATTGGTTATGTTTACTAGTATATGCATGCATAAAAGTCCTTTGGTTGATTTCCAGCCCCTCCCTTTCTACCCCACCTTCCCTCTGAGGTTTGATGATCAGTTCTATGCTTCTCTATCTCTGGATCTATTTTCATCAAATTATGTTGTTCATTATAGTGCACAAATGAATGAGATCCTGTGATAGTTATCTTCCTCCTACTGGCTTATTTTGCTTAACATAAAGCTCTCCATGTCCATCCATGCTGAATTTTCTTTTTTTTACAGCAGCATAGCATTCCATTGTGTAGATTTACCACAGATTTTTAATCCACTCATCTGCTTATGAGAATTTAGGTTGTTTCCAAATCTTAACTGTTGTAAATTGTGCTGCTATGAACATATGTCCTCTCTGATTGATGTTTATGATTTCTTGGGATATATGTCTAGAAGTGGGATTACTGGGTCAAATGGAAGTTCCATTTTTTAATTATTTGAGGAAACTCCATACTGTTTTCCATAGTGGCTGCATCAGTCTGCATTCCCACCAGCAGTGCACAAGGGTTCCATTTTCTCCACATCCATGTGGGTACTTGTCATTTGTTGATTTGTTGATGATAGCCATTCTGACAGGTATTGAGATGACATCTCACTGTAGTTTTGATTTGCATCCCTCGGATGATTAGTGACTTTGAACATGTTTTCATATGTCTCTTGGCCTTCTGTATGTCCTCTTTCAAAAAGTGTCTATTCCTTCTTCTATTTTTTGATTGAATTGTTTATCTTCCTTTTATTAAAATGTATGAATTCCCTATAAATTTTGGATATTAGGCCTTTATCAGATATAACATTGGCAAATATATTCTCCCATCCTGTGGGCTCTCTTGTTGTTTTGTTGATTGTTTATTTTGTTGTGCAGAAGCTTTTTATTTTAATGTAGTCCCATTTGTTTATTTTCTCCTTAGTTTCCTTTGTCCTAGGAGCTGTATCAGTAAATAAATTGCTACAACATATGTCTTACATTTTGCTGCCTACAAATTATTCTAAGATTTTTATGGTTTCCCTTCTTACATTTATGTCCTTTATCCATTATGAGTATATTTTTGTATGCTGTAAGTTGGTGGTCATTTCATTTTTTTGCATGTATCTGTCCAATTTTCCCAACGCTCTTTATAAAGAGACTATCTTGACTCCATTTCATGCTCTTGCCTCCTTTGTCAAATATTAATTGAGCAAAATGGCTTGGGTATATTTCTGGGTTCTCAGTTCTGTTCCATTTATCTATATGTCTGTTCTTGTGCCAGTACCAGGCACTTTTGAGAATAGTGGCTTTGTAATACATCTTGATATCTGGTATTGAGATATTTCCTACTTTGTTCTTCTTTCTCAGGATTGTTGCAGCTATTAGGGGTCTTCTATTTATTGTAGAATTTTTTTCTAAGTATAAGAAATATGCTGTTGATATTTTAAAGGGGAGTGCATTAAATCTATTTATTGCTTTCAGTAGTATGGACATTTTAATTATGTTGATTCTACCAATCCTTGAACATTTGTTTATGTCTTCCTCTATCTCCTTTTGCAGTGTCCTGTAGTTTTTTGAGTACAGATCTTTTACTTCCTTAGTTAAGTTTATTCCTATGTATCTTAATTTTTTTGATGAAATGGTAAATTGGATTTGTTTGTTTGTTTGTTTCTCTTTCTGGGAGTTTATTATCGGTGAATAAAAAATCCATAGATTTCTGGGTGTTAATTTTGAATCCTGCTACATTGCCAAATTCATTTATTAGTTCTAGTAGTTTTTGATGGAGTCTTTAGGGTTTTCTATGTGCAATATCATGTCATCAGTGAATATGACAGTTTTACTTCTCCTTTTCCAATTTAGATGTCTTTTATTTTTTATTCTTGTCTAATCTCTATGTCTAGAACTTCCAGTATTATGTCAAACAGGAATGGTGAAAGTGGGCATGCCTCTTTTGTTCCTGTTCTTAGGGGAAACGGTTTTAGTTTTTGCCCATTGAATACGATATTGGCTGTGGGTTTGTTATATATGGCTTTTATTATGTTGTGGTATGATCCTTCTATTCCCACCTTGTTGAGAGTTTTTATCAAGAAAGGATGTTGAATTTTGTCCAATGCTTTTTCTGCATCAGTTGATATGATTATGTGATTTTTATCTCTCAATTTGTATGTGAGGTATCACATTTATTGATTTGAGGATTTTGTACCACCTTGTATCCCCAGAATAAATTCTACTTGATCATTGTATATGGTTTTTCTAATCTAATGCTGGATCTGATTTGCTAGGTTTTTGTTGAAAATTTTAACATCTATGTTCATCAGATAAACTGGCCTGTAATTCTCTTTATTTATAATGTCTTTATCTGGTTTTGGGATTTGGGTAATGCTGGCCTCATAGAAAGAGTTTGGAAGTGTGCCTTCCTCTTGAAATTTTTGAAATAGTCTGAGGAGTATAGGTTTTAGTTCTTCTTTGAATGGTTGATAAAACTCCCTTGTGAAGCCGTCTGGTCCAAGGCTTTTATTTGTTGAAAGTGTTTTTGATGACTGCTTCAATTTCCTCCATAGTTATTGGCCTATTCAAACTATTTTATTCTTCCTAATTGAGTTTTTAAGGTTGTATTTTTTTAAGTAATATGTCCATTTCTTCTAGGTTGACCAGTTTGTTGGAATAGAGTTGTTCATAGAATTTTTTTTTACAATCTTTTGTATTTCTATGTCGTCTGTAGTCATTTTGCTTCTTCCATTTCAATTCTGTTTATTTGGATTCTCTCTCTTTGCTTCTTTGTGAGCCTACCTAGAGGTTCATCAATCTTTTTTATCTCTTCAAAGACCCAGGTCTCGGTTTTATTGATCTTTTGTATGATATTTTGGTCTCTATGTCATTTATTTTCCCTCTGATCTCTATTATTTTCTTCCTTCTGCTCACCATGTTGTTGCTCTCTTTCTAATTCTTTAAGTTGTAGAGTTAGATAATTTATTACCAATTTTTCTTGTTTTTTGAGGTAGGCCTATAGAGCTATGAACTTCCCTCCCAGGACTTCTTTCACTGTGTGCCATAGATTTTGTATTGTGTTTTAATTTTCATTTATTTCTAATATGCTTTTTATTACTTCTTTGATCTTTTTGGTACCACAATCATTATTTAATACCATGCTATTTAGCCTCCAAGTGTTTGAATTTTTTATTGTTTTTATTGTAGTTTATTTCTAATATGCCATTTTGATCTGTGATAATGCTTGATATGTTTTCAATCTTATTTAATTTGAAGAGACTTTGCTCATGACCCATTATGTGGTTGGTCTATCTTGAAAAACGTCTCATGTGCACTTGAGAAAAATGTATAGTCTGTAGCTTTGGGGTGAAATGTTCTGAAGTTGTCAGTTATGTCCATCTGATCTAGTGAGTCATTTAGGATTGCTATGTCTTTGCTGATTTTTTGTCTAGAGAATTTATCCAGTTATGTCAATGGGGTATTAAAATCATCTACTATGATTGTAATGCTGTTAATCTCTCTTTTGATATCTTGTAGAATTTTTTTTAATGTATTTGAGTGCTCTTGCATTTGGGTGCATATATGTTTACCAGAGTTATATCCTCTTGTTGTATCCATCCCTTTAGTACTATGAAATGGTCATCCTTATCTCTTGTAATGGCCTTCACTTTGAGGTCTATTTTGTAAGATATAAATATTGCTACCCCAGCTTTTTTTCATTTCAATTTGCCTAAAAAAAAAACTTTTTTTCCATCCCTTCACTTTCAGTCTGTGTGAGTCCCTTGTTCTGAGGTGGATCTCTTGCAGACAGCAAATATATGGATCATGTTTTCTTATCCATTCAGCCACTCTACGTCTTTTGATTAGAGCATTTAGTCCATTTACGTTTAAGGTTATTATGGGTAGGTACTTGTTATTATGGATAGGTAGCCATTCGTATTCTTTGTGCCTGTGTTCCTTCTTCCCTTTCTATTTCTTTTTTTTTACACCAGTCCCTTGAGTATTTCTTGCATTGATGGCTTGGTAGTGATAAACTCCCTTGGTTGTTTTGTTTGTTTGTTTGTTTGTTTGTTTGTTTGTTTTTTATCTCCAAAGCTCCTGATTTCCCTTTCAATTTTGAAAGATAGCCATGCTGGATAGATTATTCTTGGATTTAGTCCCTTGCTTTGCATCACTTTGTATACTTCATTCCATTCCCTTCTGGCCTGATGTTGAGAAATCATTTGATAATCTATTGGGAGATCCTTTGTAGGTAACTGTCTCTCTTTTGTAGTCTTTCAGAGTCTCTCTTTGTCATTAATGTTTGCCATTGTAATTACAATATGTCTTGGTGTAGATTTTTTGGGTTCATTTTATTTGGGACTTCTGTGCTTGTGTGATTGTTTTCTTCTCCAAATCAAGGAAGTTTCCTGTCATTATCTCTTCAAATAGATTTCCTAATCCTTGCTCCCCTTGTTGTCCTTCTAGAACCCCTATTATATCTTTTACTTCACTTGATTTTGTCCTAAAGCTCCCTTAGGCTCTCCTCCTGCTTTCTAATTTTTTTCTCCAATTACTGTTTAGCTTGGGTGTGTTTTACTGCCCTATCTTCTAACTCATGAATTCAGGTTTTTGCTTCTTCTAGTCCACTTTTAAAAGCTCCATTATGTTTTGTAGCTATATCATTTTTTATTTCCTCTTGATTCTTACATAAGTTGTTGATTTTTCTCATCCATCCTGTTTATGAAATGTTATGAACCTTACTCTGTATTCTTTTTCTGACATATTTTATGACTCTGTTTCATTCATTTCCTTTCTTAGCACTTCCTCCTTTTCTTTCCTTGTGTGTGTGTGGGTGGGGGAGGGTATTTATCTCCCCATATTTGATGTCTCTTTCTGGCCCTGGGCACCCCACTTGGGATTTGAGAGTTTGAAGACCATAACAGTGCAATGGTTTGGAAATCATTAGCCTAGAGGCTATGTCTGCCTTGAGTATCCATCTTTTATTGTCTCTGCTTTGAGTTGTATCCCCCTTCCTCACGAATCTGGTCCCTCAGTTGTCTGTTTTAGATGCTTGGGGTTGTGGCAGCTTGTGCACAGTTCCTCTTACGTGTAACTCCTTGTGAGGACTCAGAGCTCTCTGGCATGCAATTTACTGTGCGGCCCCAGCACCATGGCAGGGTGGCACCTTAGGTCTCTATGGCAATGCACTGTGGTGTGGTTCTATGGCCCCTGGCTGGGCACAGTGGCTTGATCCAGGTCGCCCAGCAGCACTTTCTCATGGCCTGGAGTGAGGTATGTGCTGGGTTGCTCCAGGTAGCCCCTGCAGTACTGTCCCAGGGGCTGTGGAGAAGTGGTATGGATTGCTCTGGGTCACACAGTCCCTGCTTTCTTGTACCCTGGAGTGAGACATGCACTGAGATGCTTCAGTTCACCCCTCAGTGTGGAACAGGGGCAAATTGCCCTGGGTTGCTCAGTCCACATTCCCCTGTCACCCGGAGTAAAGTGTGCATTGGGTTGCTCTGGATGGCTCCAGCAGGACTGCCCTGGAGGTTGGCATGAAGCAGACGCAGGTTGCTCTAGGTCACACAGTCAGAGCTCCCCTGGGGCCCAGACTGGGGTGTGCTCTGGGTTGCTCCAGGTTCCCTCAACAGCAGGACCCAAGGCTGGAGGTGCAGTGGGCTCTGAATCAGGCTAGCAGCACGGTTCTGGGGTCCGTGGTGGGGGCAGGCACAGGTTTCCGCCTGGCTTGCATTCACTGCAGAGTCTTGGAGCCAGATCCTGGGACACTGGGTCCCAGCAGGCTTGTGAGTAGGACTGGTGCAGGAGTTCACTTTGGCAGCACTCACTCCCTGCAGACACCTGAGAGCCTGCTGGGAGGTACTGTGCCACTCACTGCCAGGGCACAGTGGTGATTGCACATGGGTTAGGACTGACAAATGGCATTCTCTAAGCATCCTCTGCTCTTCCTTATTGAAAATTGTCTCCTCCTAATTTGTTAACTCAGGGTGGATGTTCTCTGATTAATTGCTTTTCTGGCCTGGCCCTATAAGGAGGTGCACAACACTGCCTATTTGGCCACCATTTTCTCTAAGGTTTGAAAATGAAATATATTTTAATAAACACTGCCTCTTTAATTATTCAAAGTGTTAT
>PVJC01010976.1:0-42530 GCA_004026665.1 Murina feae | reverse complement strand
GCAGTGGGAGCCTCTCCTGCCTCCTCAGCAGTGCTAAGGATGTCCAACTGCAGCTTAGGCCTGCTCCTCACTGGCAAGTGGACATTCCAGGTTGCCAGAGGGATGTCTGACTGACAGCTTAGGCCCGGTCCCCCAGGTAGCGGGCCTAAGCCAGCAGGTGGACATCCCCCAAGGGGTCCCAGACTGTGAGAGGGCACAGGCCAGGCCGAGGACCCCCCCCAAGTGCAAAAATTTTTGTGCACCGGGCCTCTAATCCTATATGATAAAAGCTTAATACAATATGCTAAGGGTCAGGTCATCTGGTCAGCCATTCAACCAATCAAAGGGTAATATGCTAATGATATGCTAAGGCCACTCAACTGCTCGCTATGATGTGCACTGACCACCAGAGGGGAGACAGTCGACCAGTTGCTATAACGTGCCCTGATCACCATGGGGCAGACGCTCTGACCTGTAGGTTGGCTTGCTGCTGGGGTCCAGCTAACCAGGACTGAGCAAGACAGGCTGGACACACCCTGGAGCCCTCCTGCGGTCCCTTTCTGGCTGGCCAACTCTGCATCTCTCTCCAGCCCCGACTGTGTACCAGTGGGGTTCCTCAGCCTGGCCCTCTCGCAATCTGGGCTGATGCACACCCCCGAGTGCATGAATTTCATGCACTGGGCCTCTAGTTATTATAATAATATCATAAGTAGGATTCTTTTCTATAATTTCAATGGCCTCTTTTATTTCATATCTAGATAAATGGAAGTTGGTAATAGCTAAGTACAAAAGTCACTAAGCTGAATAACATTAGAAGATACTAGAGGCCCACCTCTAGAGGAGTCTGTTGGCTTGGCCTGCATGGGATCCAGCTGAAACCAGAAGTCCAACATCCCCCAAGGGGTCCCGGAGTGCAAGAGGGCACTCTGCAAAGTTGCTGTCTCTCAGCAGCTCCTGCGTTGAGCATCTGCCCCCCTGGTGGTCAGTGCACATCATAGCTACTGACCAGTTGGCAGAAGGTATGCTATTTACCTGATTTAATAACATTAAAGATCAGAATGGGTATAAGTAGTTAGAATTGGGAGTTTCTGACTATATAGCATAGTTAAATGAAAGCAAATCAACAACAGCACAACACCATATTATCCGTTAATAGACTTAAAACAGCGATGATCAAAGTAGAACTTCCTGCCCAGCTAGTGTGGCTCAGTGGTTGAGCATCAACCTATGAATCAGGTCAAGGCTTAATTCCTAGTCAGGGCACATGCCAGGGTTGCTGGCTTGATCCCCAGTGTGGAGCATACAGCAGGCTGCCAATTAATGGTTCTCTCTCATCATTAATGTTTCTATCTCTCTCTCTCTCTCCCTTCTTTTCTGAAATCAATAAAAATTTTAAGGAAAAGTAGAGCTTCCGGGCCAGCAGCATCAGTATCACTGGGAAATCGTTAGAAATACAAATTCTTTTTTAAAAAATATATTTTATTGATTTTTCACAGAGAGGAAGAGAGAGGGATAGAGAGTTAGAAACATCATTGAGAGAGAAGCATTGATCAGCTGCTTCCTACACACCCCCTACTGGGGATGTGCCCGCAAGCAAGGTACATGCTCTTGACCGGAATCGAATCCAGGACCCTTGAGTCTGCAGGGCAACACTCTATCCACTGAGCCAAACCAGTTAGGGCAGAAATGCAAATTCTTAAACTCAACCCAATTCTACTGAGTCAGAAACACTGGGATTAGTTCTAGCAATTTGTGTTTGAAAAGCTTTCTAAGTGACTTAAAAAAAAATATATATATATATATATATATTGATTTCAGAGAGGAAAGGAGAGGGAGAGAGAGATAGAAACATCCATGATGAGAGAGAACCATGTATCGTCTGCCTGCTGCATGCCCAGCACTAGGGATCAAGCCCACAACCCGGGCATGTGCCCTGACCAGAAATCAAACCAGGGACCCTTCAGTCTGCAGGCCGATGCTCTTCCACTGAGCCAAAGCAGCTAGGGCTTTCTAGGTGATTTTGATGTGTGCTGAAGATTGACCCTGGAAGACTATTCTTGGGGTATTCTGCACTTCTCAGATCAGTTTTTGCTCCCGACTATCTTTTCAGAAAAAAAACACCTGCCCTCTGTTTGTATAGCAGACAGAAGTTGTGTCTCTTTCCGGGCTAGAAGGCAGGTTTGTTCCTGGCCAGTATAATAAGAACACTCTTTGGGGCAGAGATTGCACAGGTTTGCTAGTAGTCCCTTATACAAGATTGGGAGTTTCCTAAGCTTGGTGTCCTTCACTGTTAGACGCCCTGTGTGTGCAACTTCCACCTGCCTCTACTTTCACAAAATCCTTATGGGACTTGAGGAGCAAGGGAATGTGAGCAGCAAAATGATTGTGCAAGTCAGGAGGTATATTTGGGACAAAATGAAGAGAGTTTGACTAGAAGGAAGGCTGCTAATTAAAGTAGTTGAAGGAGAGACAGTAGAGATAAATAACTCTAGATTTATGAGAACATGGGATGGCAGGTAAAGAATATGAACTTAAGATGTTGAAGAATGGACAGAATCTTAGGAATTAGTTTGGAATATTAAGCATAGAGGCTAGAGAAAGGAGGATCATTTAAGATGCAACTGTAACTGTTCAAGTGTTATATGTTACAGATGTCATGGTGAAGAAGATGAACAGCTGATGATTTTTTAAAAATTAATTGAGGAATAAATATGAACTCCTGATATATTTTATCATAATAATATTACCTCACTCTCTACATTGAAAAGGCCTAAAAGCAATTTGTCAGCCCAACAATAATGATCACCCTCACTGGTAAAAATTACTTTCTGAAAGTAGCAGTACTTTTTAAGAAATAATTAATTCCAAAGCAGGAACAGCAAACATAAAAGATGACAGATTTGGCCAAAAGAACTTCGGAGCCACTTTATTGCTCTCACAAGCAATAGAGGGCATCATTTTAATATCAATAAAGATCAAGTTACATTGAACTGAAACGCATCAAATATACCTAGAAATATGAATTTGTTATGGTAGTAAAAAAAAGGAATATTAATTTTGGAACTTGGGAAAAAAGAAAAAATTATGCATTTTAGGTAACCACATAGTATGTGCAGAAAATTATGGTAGTATCCCAGATAACAAATGAAGAATGAATGATTAAGTTAGAATGTCACCATTCTATAACCTCAAATGAGCTATCAGATCTGGGTGCTGAAAAGAAATGGCCATTGACATCCTAAATGAGAGACATACAGGCATTATGATTCTCATTATAGAAAAATACATGGTCTATGAAGTAGTTTTTATAAAAAAACAATCTTAGTCTGATCAAGGTTATAATTTAGAAGAGTGGTTCTCAGTGGGGAGAGTGAACCATGCTGCCTCAACATCTGGAACGTGTGGTTGTCCCAACTTGGGGTGCATGTGTACTACTGGAATATAGTGGGTAGAGGCCAGGGATGCTGCTAAATATCCCACAATGCCCAGAAAAATAAAAAAAACATCTGGCAATAAACGTCGGTAGTGTTGAGGCTAAGAAATCCTGATTTGTGGGAAATGAAGGGTGAGGACATATTAAGTGATTCTACTGAAATATTAACAGCAAAATCTCAGTGGTAAGAAATTATAAGAAAAAAGACACAATTCTTTCAAAAATAATAAAATGTTAAAGGAATAAAAATAAAAGGGATAGGTAATGTATAGACCTAAAGAGACAAGAAACAGATCAACCAATAAAAGGTAAAGGCTTTATTTGGATTCTGATTCAAACAAAGTGTAAAAAAAATGATATTTAGAGACAATTAGAAATTTGAATACTGACTAGATAGCTAATTGACAGTAAGGAAGATTTGGTTGTGATAGTGTATTATTATGTTAAAGAAAGAGGTCTTATCTTCTAGAAATACATATGGAAATATGGGTAAAATATGTGATGTCTCAAATTTGCCTAAAATTAACATAGGAAGAGGGAAGTGGCTAGAGAAATGAATCCTTAAGGATCGGCTGATATGTTAACAATTCAGATTTAGGAATGAGAGATATTAGTAGAGCTTCTGTGAGAGTAAATACATTAACTTGTGTTCAAAGACCCAAAGCAAAGCTGCCTTTGTTTGCTAAATGCAAACTAAACGAAAGCCAGTTAGCTGGAAAAGCACAGGGGACTAAGAACATAATTTGTGTTCTTCTCTTGAGAAGGCAGAACTGATGAAATATCTGAGCCCTTAATTGGCTACACCACCATGAGTATTTGACACTAGTCGTTGAGATTCTCATGTCAGGCTGCTGTCAAAGTTCATGGAAATGATTGCAATAAAGGCCCCTAAATAATGTTCTTTTAGAATTTTTTTGTTTTGTTTCCATTTAAAAACTAAGATGAGGGAATAGGAATAAATAAGAAAGCTTCAGGCTTTCTAGCAAAGGTTGAGGGCCATGACAACATAATAAAAATCATTAACAGATTTTTGTGACCACCCCCTATGTTCTATATACTATTCTAGGTACAAGATACTCTTGATCTCATTTATATTTTATACATTAAACCCTACCGCAGCCTGATAAGTGGGACCACCAAAGCTGAATTGCATTAAATATGAGATCATGATATTATGGGGTTAATAGAATTTCCCAGATGAGGCTGTGCTTACTGGAAATTTTGGAAGTGGGGGGGGGGCATCATTTTGGGGGGAAGTGTAACAACTGCTGGGAGTTGTACATTCTGACTCAAATAGCAGTGGGAATATTTCTGAATCCTGTGGATGCCAGGGAAGTGGCAGTGATTTCAAAAATCTTTTGGTTAGTTGCTGCCTGTTTTGTGGTTGAAGTCCAGGGACATGGGGGCAGAACAGTAGTAGGAATGGATGGCTTCCCAATTTCCTGAACCAGATTTCTGTTGCTTCCTAACCTATCCTTGCTCTCTTCTCTCTAGGAAGTGAAAGTGAGCTGACTACAACTCATTTTATCCCTAATTTGCCTTTTCATGGGGTTAAACATGCGAAAGAGCAGGTTGTGTTCCGATGATAAAGATGGAAAGACAGCTTCAGCAATAGTAGACAATGGAAAGCAATTTATTCAACCTCAAGGATACATAACGAGGTGACAATAACAATCCCAGGATTGTCTTTTGGAGACACTCATGGTTTATAGATCATAAACTATGCTGAGTTTATAACATAAATTCAATGAGAAGATTAGAAGTCTCACCTCTCCAGAAATGTGTTCTTTCAAATGTTTCTAAATTCATTTTGAAGTGAAAAATCAAATTAAAAAATTCTTTTAAATGAAAAACAGAAAGTTGGTTGATGCTAATATATTTCTAAAGTCAAAATTATTGAAAGAAGCATTGCATCTCAAGCATTACAGAAAATCATGCGACAGAAAAAAAAAAAAGGCATTTGGAAAAGTAAATGGATAATTCTTCAAATCCAGAACTAACTTTGATCTTTTCCTAGCAAGTTTATAATTTCATTGTAAATTTCTTGAGGAGCATCCATTGCCCAGATGAAATCCAAGTGATTGTAAAAGGGAATCTTCTTGTGGTAAATGAGATTTGGGAGGTTTGGAAGCAAAAGGTCAACATCTTGAGGGTCAGCCAACCAATCTTTGCCACCATTCCACACTGCGATGGGCACATTCATGTTTGCCACACTGTAGTTGGGAGGTGTGGGCTAATACACAAGAGAGAAAGAACCACAGTTTTCTTAGGTATCTGCACTTTAAACCCCAGTACGTACTCCTTGGGTAGCCTATTTTTTATTGAGGTATAATTGACATAAAACCTTATATTAATTTTAGGTGTACAACATAATGTTTTGATATATGTATATATTGTGAAATGATCAAAACACTAAATCTGGTTAATTTCCTTCACTTTACATAGTTGCAATTTGTTTTCTTGTGATGAGAACTTTTAAGATTCACTCTCTTGGCAACTTTCAAATATACAATACAGTATTATTAATGGTAGTACTGTGCTATACATTTACATTCTCAGGAGTCATTTGTTTTATAACTGGAAGTTTGTAACCTTTTTACCATCTTCACCCATTTTTGCCCACCCTCTACCCTTGTCTCTGGCACCCACCAATCTGTTTTCTATAGCATGAGCTCAGTTTTACTGTTGTTTGTTTTTACTGTTTTAGATTCCAAATGTGAGATCATATAGTATTTATCTTTCTCTTAGTCTAATGCCCTCAAATTTCATCCATGTTGTCGCAAATGTCATGACCTAGTTTTACAAATAAATTCTAAACGATGATTGCTCTAAGAAAGTCACCGTTAGCCAGAGAGCAAATTGGATGCAAAATGATTTAGATCAATGCTTGTCAAATTTAACAAGTGGAGAATCACTTAGGGATCTTGTGAAAATGAAAATTCTGACTCAGCACATCTAGGGGAAGGCCCTAGGTTCTGCATTCCCAGGTGATGCGGCTGTTGCTGGGCCTGGACCAGGTATGAATAGTGAGGCTTTAGATAACAATGCTTACAAACTAAAATTTTATATTTCAACTCCTGCGGAAGGAAGTGAACTTTACTGGATTCTAACTGCAATAGATTGTTTCTACCCAAAAAGTCTAAAGGATGATCTCCTTAAAATATCCTAATTCATTTATTTTTGGTTTTGCATTGACTTACCAGTATGGTCAGTCTGTAGATTAATGGGTTCATTTAAGAAGCTGTCTGTGTTAAATACTTGCCTGAGTTTACTTAATGTTAGTTCAAATTCTGAGAAAAGCTATCATCAGAGCCATTTCCTATTTCTAGAAAATTGCCATTCGCACATAGCCTTTATAAAGGCTCATAAAGCAGGACCACAGAAAAGAGAGATATAGAGAATTTTCTCAGATAATTTTGTTAGTTTTTTTTTTTATGTCATATTCTCAAGAAAACTAACCCCAAGTATTTTTTTCTATTGTCACCTTAGGAAATAGCAACTTTCCACCACAAAGGATTTTACCATGTGCAGTTTTCCTTAATATTTTAATATCTTATTATAGTTGAAGACCATCCTCAGCAATTAACAGCTTGCTTGGAGGGAGGGCAGATTTGGGATTAGGTTATTCTGGCCCCACTTAATCCTTCAAAATGGAGTCCTTGGAATTCTGGTTTTAGAGCCCCGTAGAAAGAGAGATTCAAAGCAAGTCTCTCTTTTGAGTGTTTGAGGAGGTGATGGTTGGGAGTGGAGAGTATTCTCAACAAACGTTTGATCTGATGATGTTCTAAAAACATCTTTAAAGACATCAAAGATGTTTTTAAAATGGGGACATCTTCTCTACACATAGGATATTGTGGTGAAAGACATAAATCCCTTCTAAATATTGAGGTATGGAAACAGATGAAAATTAGTAGTTTTGTTCAGCTACCATTTGGGTAGAAAATTTTGAAGTATGGTAAGGAGGAGAAGGGGAGAATTAAAAAAAAATGTAGGTGTTTCCCTTGTTCATATTTAACCAGTGATAATCTGAGAGTTTACTCTGTATCAAGGGTTATCCCCTTAAATATTATCAATAACTCCCTGAATGTAGAAGAAGAGATGAAGAAACTATTGCCTGAACTCTTATTGACCTCAAAGAGGGCAGGCTCCAAAGTTTGGCTTCTTTGTGCTACAAAAAGTGGGAGGAGTACACAATGTGTCTGCCTGCACCCCACGGGGCCTTCTGCTGAAAAAGATTCCCACCCTCAACCTGCAAGCACACCATCCTTCTTTTCTATCTGGAAATGTGATGGAGTCACTTTCCTGGCTGACAACAAAGGAGAGGATATTGTTTAAAAAGACCGGAGATTCCAGCTCTATCTCATGAACAGTCAGAATTACTGGTTTATTATACTAGTTAATTGCACTTTGGAGAGAACAGCTTGCTGGGGGACAGGGAGTCTGGGATACAGGGCAGGTCTGTCTAATGTGGTGAGGGGTGATGAATTCATTCTAAGTTTGTCACATGTAGGGATGTGTTATTTCCAGAGGAGCTCGAATGAGCATAGCCACTGGAACATGAGAAGCCATAGGGAGAATGAGAGACTGGGGTGATGTTTGACATGATGAAGGAATCTACTTTATTATTTCCTGAAGGTTAGTTTTAGGCACTAACATTCCTTTGGAAAATATATGCACAGTTATCTTAATTTCATCTTTAACCTTTAAAAGATCTGTCTTGGAAAATGTGAATGATTTTAATTTTAAGAAGCTTACCTGATTAAAGTGCATCATGTTCTGAACTGGACTTCCCCAGTCAAAAGCTTGAAATTTCCCAGAATTAACAGCCTAATGTAGAGAAATGAAGAACACAAGGAAATAAAAATTCTGATTGCTATGTGAAATATAAAACCCAAACATGTCTAAGTAGTATAACTTTCCATTAAAACAATTACAAGTATTAAAAAAATCTTCCTTCCAAAAATAATCTATTTATCACTCAGGACAAGGTATTGATAAAGTTTAAATACAGCTTTGCCTTCATAAAAATCATTCATTTCTTTGCTGCTCAGAGTAACTGTTTTCATAGGATTTCCACTCACATAGAACGATAGTTATTTTTAGCTGGTAGTCCCATGACAGAAAAATTCCCTGACAGGAACAGTTGACAGAATATTTTGAAAATGTGCTTTAGGTTAAGGCTCACAAAATAAATTCTAACAGCATTTGCAAAGTGATACCTGGGACCAATGGAGCATGTTTTGAACAGAAGTCCCTGCTGGATTATGTGATAGGTACACATCCAAGCGACTCTAGAAAGAAAACACACATATGCACACTCACACTGAGATCTTTATTTTGTTTCTAAGATGTAAGTTTTTCTGATAGTGTGCTAAAAAGACATAAATATGAAAACTAACATGTAAGCTTTTCTGATCCAATTCAAGTGTTTAAGGGCAGCATTTACTAGAAGGATATGAACAACGCAGCTGTATGTCACTTAGAGCTTGCATAGGCTAACTCACCTAATTCATAGCCACTCAAAGAGGAGAGCTTATCATTCCCATTTTATCAAAATGGGAAACTTCTTGCTTTGAAGAACTGTGTGTGCATGTGTGTGTATGCACATGTGTGTATGTGTGTGTATGTATATGTACATATAAATGACAGTCATTATATACATTTACAGTGAGTGATGGAAGGGAGCTGCAGGGGACAAAACTGGGAGCAATGTCTTGTGATTTCTCTTAGGCTTATTTGCATTCTGAACTACTCCTAGTTCTTATAAAGTACCATTTCTAAGTGATGATGGGACAAGTAATAAAAAACTGTGGCTCCAAATATTCAGAATAGAAATTTCAATGCATACAAACCATGTTGAAGTTCTTATGGTCGAATCCACAAATGATAAATAAAGCATTTCTGCAGAGCTCATTTAGTATTGTTCGGGAACACAATTCAGTGGCCAGGAATTTATCAAAATAATTATGTGGGTAGAATACTTTGTTACCAAATATAACCTGAAAAATAAAAGCATTAGAGGGTTAGAAAAATCGAGCTGCAGAAAATACTAATTAATTTGTCTAATTTACCAGTTCAGGTGTAAATAAGCTGATGATATTTTCATATTTTTAATGCTGTTTTAGGGATTTCAAACATGTTCAAATAATTCCCTCAGTAAAGTTGTGGAATAATTAGGGGATATATTAATACTGGGTATTTGTTGTTACATTGAGAACTATATTGACTGCTGAGAATGAGTATAAAACACAAAAGAATTAGAGTCTAGTTGGGGTAATAAGAGTTATGAAATAAAATCATAAAACAGCATGGCAGAATGCCACAACTAAGTTCAAGATGTGTGATTTCAATAATAAATCATGAAAAGATCAGAAAGTAAAATGGTGACTCTGAGCCATATTTTCAGCCAAGTCTTCAGAAAGACAAGGAGGCTAGGTAGTTTAATAATAGAAAGGATTGGACCTAACTCTTCTTGAGCAAAATAGACATTTTGTTATCCCCATTGTATACATGAGAAAACATGAGGCTAATAGTCAAGGTCTTGAGCTAATTAGAACTGATTATAACTAGAATCTTGATCTGAGCCTCTGACTTAAGGTCTAATGTATTTTTTTGTGGTGGTTGTTTTTGTTTTGGTTTGGGCTTTTCTTTAGTTTGTTTGTTTACCACTCTGTACACCACCTGTGAGAAAATATGAGTACCAGTAGGAAATAAGTTCTGTATCAATGTAGCCTGGATCATCATAAAATTGTACACTTTGAATAAAAGCTTTAATTCTAAGTAAAGTTTCATAGGCTTTAGACACGTGTTAATTAAGAGTCAAAAGAAGTGAATAGGACAAAATCAGACAAGGAAATGTCATCATTACATTGGATAGCTTGAGGCTAAACTATTCTCTTAAAGGAAACTGTATGTATTGGTTTTCATGGGTGGGAGAAGTAGGTGATTAAGCTTTGGAAAAAATAAATATTATTAATTTTCTGCCAGGTATGCCTACTTAATATTTATGGTTTGTTGAAATCTATGCTACTGCCCTATGAAATCCCTATTTAAGAAAAGGGAGTTCTTAGGAAAAGGCGTAGAAAGCCAAGAGTATTTAAAGAGGGGTCTCAAAATCCTTGCCTCACTCAAACATTATTTTTCTCTTTATCCTTTTCCCTCCTCTCCCCTCCTCTCTCCTCCCCTTCCCTCCCTTCCTTTCCTATCTTCTTCCTCTTTATAGTTTTCTTGGCCCAGTTAGTTTCAGTTCTTATTGGACTATTTTGTTTTGTTTTATTTCTCCTTCCCTGTTCCAGTGGTGGAATCCCAGCCTTGACAGAGCTGAATGGACTGCTTGGTGTATGAAATATCTATAAGGGCATTGCTAAGCCACACAAAGTAATCAAGAACAAAGAAATGTACAGGGAACTCACAAGCTGTAGTGGGTATTCAAACGTGGTCAGTGCTATGCAAGAAATAGTAGAGTACTAGTAAATGTGTACATCTTTATTCTGAATGCAAACATGACTGGCCACTAGGTGCTTTTGCTTCTTTCCATCCCTTTGAAATCCATGGACAATTTGATATCTTACATTCAGTTAAAAAGAATCATACCTTGAAGAGGAATGAAGGAATAAATTTAAGTTCTTTTAATGGGCTTTTGACATATTTCACAGTAGCAACTGGAGCTAATGCATAGAAGGCTTTGATTTTTTTAGCCAGTTTGGGATTAGTAGAAAAGGCAATAAAACCTGAAAAAGAACAACAAAGAAATAGGTGAATTGTGTGTGTGTGTGTGTATGTGTGTGCATGCATGTATGTTACAACTGTGACATTACTTTAGGTTTAATAGGGTTGCCATTTGAGGAAACCTGACAGATTGACCATCAGTGCTTGTTCAAGTTAATCAGGTTCTATTATTTTTATTAATATTTGTTTTGTTCCCATAGATTATGGAGATTTGGGACTAAAGCTCTTAAAAAGTTATAATAAGCTCTTTTATCTGACTTTAGAAATAGGCTAACCATATTGTTGCAAAAAAAAATAGTTATTTGTACTACTCCAGGCTCAGATCATTTGCACTTGCCATTCCCTCTTCCAGTCTTTCAGGTACGCAATGCCCGTGCCTCACTCCCTGACCTCCTTCATCGCTTAGAGAGTGGTTGGTGCTGTCCCCTATTTAAAATCGCCATGTACCCCTCCAATGTTTCCTAATGTCCTTCCTTCATTTACTTTTCTTTCCATAGCATTACCATTATCTAATCAACTTCATAGTTTACTTTTTAATCTTTGTTATTTTCTCTGCCTCCTCCCACTGGAATATAAGTAGTAGGAAGACAGATATTTTAATCTGTTTTATTTATTGCTGTATTCTCAGGACATCTGGTAGGTGCCCCATTAATATAACTGAGTGAACGGAATCAATTCAGCACAGAGGCTGTGTGGTGCAATGTTTCAGAGTATGGGCTTGGGAGTCAGAGTGCCTGGGCTGTTAAATGAGCTACCTCATCCCATATAATAAAAGACTAATATGCAAATCAACCAAACAGCAGAACGATTGGTCGCTATGATGCACACTAACCACCAGGGGGCAGATGCTCAACACAGGAGCTGCCCCCTGGTGGTCAATGCACTACCACAGGGGGAGTGCCACTCAGCCAGAAGCCAGGCTCATGGCTGGTGAGCACAGCGGCAGTGGCGGGAGCCTCTCCCAACTCCACGGCAGTGCTAAGGATGTCTGACTACTGGCTTAGGCCCCTGAGGGCTCCTGGACTGCAAGAGGGCACAGGCTGGTCTGAGGGACACCTCTCCTCCAGTGCACGAATTTCATGCACCAGGCCTCTAGTTTGTGATAACTATATTACTTTGCACAAATAATTTGTCCCCTGCGTGTTTTCCCATGTATACAATAGAAATAATAATTGATCCTATACCATCAGATTCTTGAAGACATTATATTATATATGTAGTGACTGGGAAACAATAAGCACAATGACTAATACACCTGCATAACAACTGGAAAGGGTCTATGTGAACTAAACCACTTTCTCTGACTGCTTTACCTACCAATGGTGGTCCCCTGGGAATGGCCAACATAGTGTAGCTTTTCCTGTCCGGTTTTCTTTATAATGAAGTCAATTGTGGCTGGAAGGTCATATTTAGCCATTTCATCAAAGCTGCAAGAAAAAAAAAAAGACAAAATGAAACAACATATTTCCTTGCTATAATTTCTAAAAGTCAAACATGTTTATAGCTCAGGCTCCCTTTGAGAAATTGAACACGGGATTCTGTAAGCATTAGTGATTGCCAGGTGCTCTTTGGAGTGGCGTCTTAAAAACAGCTGACATCATTTCTGAAGCACAGCATTAAAGCCACAATTTAATCAAAGCAAGGTAATATCTGTAGCTGGGATTATTTCTATCCCTAAAACAATGTCAGATTTAATAATAATTTTTATCCAGTGTTCCACTGTTGTTTAATATGAACCGTATCCCTCTCTATTTCATTCTTCATAAATCAGCTTGAATGACGTTTGTAAATGGAAGTGGGATGATTGTGCTGCTCCCTTGTTTAACACTTTTCGTTGGCAACTCATTATGTTTAGAATGAGCTGCAAGGCCCTAACCATGGCCTACACAGCCCTGCCCAGTCCGGTCCTTGTCAGCATTTCCAGTCTCCTCTCATGTCGCACTCCCTCTTCCTTCCTATAGTCAGGACACACGGGCTTCCTTTCAGTTCTCAGCATTTTTGTGCCTCAGCATCATCCGCCAAATTGCTTTCAGTTCTCCACTTCCATGAGTCATTTTCAGGAATAAGGCACAAAAGGGACTCCGATAAAAAGGCTTTGATAATATCTCCACGGTGTCAAATTTCATTGCTCCTACCCCAACCTCGATATTGCTATCGACTCAGATTGCTCTTCTTAACCCCCAGCTAGGCTTAACACCCTCTTGAATCCCTTTGGATGCTCCTTTTCAAATCTACTCCGGACAGAAAATTTCCTTCTTCAGTCGTTGTGCTCATTCCATCTGGAAAGGCATGGTCAGAAACATAAAGCGTAATTCCCAAGTACCAGTTACTGAGATCACAGAAGGTGAAAAACTACCCTTGGAGAAAAAACTGCCCTTGCAGTGAGGTGTGTGGAAGAATCCAAGAAATGATTAGAATGAAAATTACTTCCTTCTCTTCTTACTGGGAATATAATATGTTGAAGTGGGACTGAATTGAAAGAAGTGAACATCCATGCTTTTAAACTCAGTATTTACTTTTCTATCCCTTGTTAATTGTTCCTTTTCTTTACCTGAAAGCCCAGAATTCAGCGGAGTTTGGTGAATAGTATATATTTCTCCTGGCCCAGGTGTTGCCCCTGCTGTTCCCCAGCCACACGTCATAACCAGCGTCGGCCAGGAGGAAGCCCAGGCTGTTGTTGGGCAGGTTGGCAATCCAGTTGGTGGCTGATGTGAGCAGACCATGTTGCAAAAACACAGCAGGTCTCTGGCCTAAGGAAGAATATTATTTAACAGCTGTATAGACATATTTCTCATTCTAAGATAAATCATAGAGATAGAAACAGACTTTTATATCACTAGAATTAAACATTTGCTTGAGTTGACTATTATTTTAATAATCTACCTTAATTATGGCGATGGTTTCTCAGATGATGAAACTTATCAAATGATAGACTTAAATATGTGCAGTTTATTGTGTGCCAATTATGCCTCCAAAAACTATTTAAAAAATTATATCCTAAAAAATGATGTTAATATACTTATATTAATAACATATTAATATAATATAATAATATAATAAATTATATCCTAAAGCATGATGTTAATTTAAGTGGTCTTGCTTAATTGTATACTTTTTGTACTGTATAATACCATTTCTACAATGAGAAAAAGATACATTTTTAATAGTATTAGCAAAAATGACTTTCATCTGTTTCACAAATGAGCCTTGAATTGCCTCCCCTTTCTCCCACACACTGGCTCTCTCTCCTGGACCTTCTAGGACTGGACTCAGTGTAATTTCAGAGAGCAAGCTTTCCTTCACTTGTTCTCATTAGGTGCCTTTGTCAGGACTTCTCGCTTCATATCCTGTGCACACTTCTAGCATTGCTCTGATCACACATTATTGTAATCATCTGTTTATCCCTCTCATTCGTTTGATGGTGACCTCCTTGAAGAAATGACTCCATCACTGTTGCATTTCCAGAGTGATCAAGGATTAAGTTCTAGGAAAAAAATTAAAGGTGGAAAAAGAGGAGGAAAAGAACAAGGAAGACATGAATGGTGGAAAAGAGAGAAGGAAGGAGGAAGAAAGAAAGAGGGGGGGAGAGGAGAGAGGGAAAGAGGGGAAGAAGGCTATACCTCTATTCCCTGCATTTTTCTTCCCGTAAGGAATTCTGTAGACCTCTAGAATATAACCATCTTCAGTCACGACTTCATATTCTTCACTTGGGTATCCCCAATAAGAAATCATCTGACTCTGGTGAGAAAAAATCAAAACTTTTTTAGTTTACTTCTTAGGCATGTAGTAAGTAGATATTGTTATATTTAATTGAGCATGTAAAACCTACTACAATCCTAAGTCATGGTAATATCTTGGTTCTGTAGGTGTGTGTTTTTCCTCTAGTAACTTACAATATTCATAGTCACTTCAGGGCTTTCATGACTTAATCTTCCAAAGAAACCGTGCGTAGTTCCAAGAGTAGATATCAAACTTGCCACTGTTAATAGTAACCACATTTTGGTTCTGCCTGAAATAGAAGAATAGTTTGTGCCATGGTTAATCTATTACACTTTCATCATTCTCCTATTTTTGTTCATTTTATCTTCATGTAAAGTAGAGAAATGCTTAGGTTTTATTACATTCTGTTGAGCAAACACCTGAGGCGTGATTGTTAGCACAGGCACTTTAATGCTGAGCATGTCTTCACTATATTTGATTCCTTTTGTTTAGGAACATTTCCATTTGGTTTTGAAGTGATATTGAACAAAACTTAATTGATTAAAAAAAAGTCTTCTGCCCTGGCCAGGTTGCTCAGTGGGTTGGAGTGTTGTCTCATACACCAAAAGGTTGTGGGTTTGGTTCCTGGTCAAGGCACATATCTAGGTTGTGGGTTTCATCTCTGGTCCGAGCACATACAGGAGACAATCTGTTAATGTTTCTCTTTCACATTGATGTTTGTTTGTTTTTCTCTCTCTATCTTCCTTCTAATCTCCCTAAAATCAATAAAAACATGTCCTCAGGTAAGGATTTTAAAAAGTCTTCTAGCCCTAGCTGGTTTGGCTCAGTGGATAGAGCACCAGCCTACACACTGAAGGGTCCTGAGTTTGATTCTGGTCAGGGCACATGCCCAGGTTGCGGGCTCGATCCCCAGTTAGGGGGTGTGCAGGAGGCAGCCAATCAACTTTCTCTCATCGTTGATGTTTCTATCTCTCTTTTCCTCTCCCTTCCTCTCTGAAATCAATAAAAAAAAATTTTTTAAAGTCTTTTAATTGTCTGGCATAATGTTATATTCCAATTATGCCTTATATTTAACTTATTTTGAGAGTCCAATGTTGGGGTGTGTGTGTGAGGCATTGGGTGGGCATTTGATTCTTCTAGATGCTATCTCAATATAACAAGTATTCAAAAACAATTATAATGTTTTAAATATTGTTTATAATAGTCACTCCATAAATATTTATCATGAGGAAATTATGTGAATTTAGAAGCTACCTCCACCTTCTCAAAATGCTACCATAACTAGAGTAACATGTGAATATAATTGTAGGAAAGCTTTTGCACTTTTAATTTTTTGCTGTACTATTACCTAATTGAAATTACTTAGGTAGGCTTTGACAAATATAAAGTGACAATGTATTGGATGGTAGAATATATTTTTTTCCACAAGCTTTAAGCAACAAAAAGGAAAATCTGTAACATGATTTGAAAAGCAATTTTCCAATTTAGCCCACTCATATTTTATAAGTAAAAATAGCAACCTACTTCTCAGATAATTTAATGACAGTTTCAAGTAGATTGACTTAGTGCTATTGTTTAAATAATAGATCTTTCCCATAATTGCTTTATCAAAATTGACTGGTTTTTATAAGCTATTTTAAAAAGTCAAAAAAACGTATGTCAATCTTCATAAAATATTTTCAGCTCTTATGACAAAAGATTAATTTCTTTAATACCTAGTTAGCTTTTATAAATCAGTAAGAAAAAGAGCAACAGCAATAGAAATTGGTACAGTACATGAAAAAGCTTTTTATATAAAACCTTAAGACTTAAAAACATTTGCAAATGTTCTTAATTTCATCTATCATCAACGAAATATAAATTAAAACAACAATGTTATAATACTTTCCACCTTCATCAAGTAAAGTTTGATAAATTACAGTAATGGCAAAGTTAGATAAAACAGACATTTAAATGTTATTTATGGGAATATAAATTTTTGCAAGGTCTTTCAAGAGGAATGTAAAAATTTAAGTATATATATATATATATATATATATATATATATATATATCTCCTTTCCATTCCACATTTAGAAATTTAGCTTCAAATATAATTACTAAGGTGTCTAAAATGTGCGTACTAAGATGTTCATTATAACATTATTTATAAGAGGAAAGATTGGGAACAACCTAAATGCCTATCAGTAGAGAACATAATTTTAAATTATTTTACAACCACACCAGAGAATGCCATGCATATTGTTCAGAGAGGATAGTGGGGTAGATCTGTTTGTGCTTATCTGAAAAGTTGTCCTGGATGACTGGTAAGAGCAAGGCACTGAATACAGTATATTTAGCACATATGGTACAATGGCTATAGCACCACTTATGAAAATAAATCGGTATAATTTTAAAAGTAAAAATAAAACACTGACATTGTTAGGCTTCTTGTAGTTGTAAAGCAACATAGGCCAGAAGGCCAGTGACGAAGTGTGCTTGCTATAAGATGAATGAAATGTTTTCCATTGAAAGAAGTCTCACTGAGGAGCATATCAGCTCTAATCGCGCATAAAATCTTAGTAGGTCCCAGCTTCACCGGGGTTGCCCAACTTGAAACTTATCAGCCTTGCTTGTCAACATGTTGTCCCTGGGCTACTGGTCAACATTTTCTCTCATACAGTAACTAGGAATTTCAAATATACTCAAACTCAGTAGAACTGAACTGGTGTTCCATTCAAGTTTTACATTTTTATTAAAACTACAACTTACATGCTTTCTTTATTTCCAAATGACCATTTTGGCAGCACCGTACATCATATATATATTACAGATAGGAAGGGAGAGGGAGAAAGAGAAACATCAGTGATGAGACAGAAAATCATTGATCGGCTGCCTCCTGCACGACTCCTACTGGGGTTCAAGCCCACTACCCAGGCATGTTCCCTTGACTGGAATCGAACCAGCGACCCTTTTGTCTATAGGTCGACACTCTATCCACTGAGCCAAATCGGCGAGGACAGCATTCTACATTTTTTATCTTCTGATGGTAATTATCACGTGTTTCTCAGCACAGTCAGAATATTTGATATTAGATCCAGAACATTTAAATGCCCTATGTTATAATCACCAACTACAAGTTTGAGAATCTTCAGGTACTAAGCTGGTGAAAAGTTTCAAGGGAGAAGGGATATTTGTCCTCAAGTATTTGAAGAAATGCCACGTAGAGGACAGTATTAAAGCAATTTATTTTTAGTGTGCCAGAAATTAATAATTCAACAAATATTTATTGAGTTCAAAGGCAGGTTAGTGTTCTCAAAATACCTAATGACAAGTTGTAGAATAATGGCAGTAACAACTGCCATTAACATTTACATCACAGAGTGCTTACTATGTGCTGAATAGTGTGTTTGACATGTTGTATGTACAATAGAGTTGCCTTCTGTAAGGTGGTTTCCTATTCCATAAAATAGGGCCAGTAATAGTGCAGGTTCTGAAGTTATCATAAGAATCCATTAAGATAATAAAAGGAAAGTTATTAAGAACGTGTTAGGCATCTAATAAACACTGGAAAAATGCAGTGATATTTTAGTAGCACTTCACTTAATTCTCACGCTAAGCCTATGAATTAAGTAGCATTATATTCCCCATTCTACAGATGAGAAAACCAAGACTAAAAGTATTGTAGAAAGCAACTGAGCCCATTTTTGAGACTAGGTAGTATGTTCTTCTCTACTACAATGCTTCTTTAGGATCACCTAGCCCAGCATCTACTTGAAACAACTTGGAACATCCCCAGAGAGAGTTACATAGTTTGATATAAACTTATTTTTAGGGGTTGATAATTTAAATAAATACATTAGTAGCCTATAAAGTTTAACAACAGTATTCACGATGGTTAATTCAATAGCAGTTGATTTGGATGAAATGAAATGATATCAATAAAGTCAGTTCATATGAGGGCTGATCTATTACTTCTCAAATAGGAAAATAAAAGATATTAGATGCACATTAAACATTCATCACAAAAAATGCTGAATTAATAAACACATTTGTCATCTAGTAATTCAGAATCCTACGTACAGATAAAAATAAATGAAAAAATAAATCAAATCTCAGAAGAATAAGCTTTAATTCAAATAGAAACATTTATGTAGATCAATATTCAACAAATATATATGTCTTTAAGAATGCACAGTTGAGTTAAAGAAAAAAATGAATCTCATAACTCAAATATTAATATTGCTCAACAGAAGTTATACTCACAGTCTCCTCAGATACAGGACTATGTTTTGCTGGCTATTTAGTATTTTTGTTAATTTTGCACTTACTTCTTATATACAAAAGCTCAACAATGGCCAGAATTATTACTCACTTACTGATTAAATTGCGACATCTTTAATATCTCAACATCATCTAATTGTAAAAGGACAAACCTAAAACTCAAATATTACACTCAAGGTGAAGGGATTAAGCAAACACACACACACACAAACCCCCATCATATAACACAAAGACACACATGAGGTCTGGGGAGATCTCATGCTCAGGGTCCTGGTATTGCCCGTCTGTTGTGCCCGAGATATATGAAATTATAGCCAAAAGGAAGTGGGGATGGAAATAAACTTTACTTGGAGTGATGGACACATGATACAGTGTGCAAACTTTTATTGAGTTATACACTGAAACCTGTATGATTTTGTGAACCAATGTCACCCCAATAAATTCAATTAATTTTTAAAAATACTACATTCAATTTCACATAGTATCAAGTTCACCCCTTCAACGTTTAACAATCACAAATATTGGCCAAAGGAGTTATGATGACTAATGATTTAGAAAACATTAAAAATTATTCTTGATATCTTAAACATATAAAAACTTATTAAGCCCACGGTATAATGCAAATTATTATACAGTATGGCTCAGATAAAAAGGCCTAAGATAACAAAAGGCCTCTTTGTTTTTTAAAAATACAGTGCACACACTATTCTGACCGGATGGTTAGACAATCACCTGCAAATACATGTAAGCAGCAAGGACTGGTGTTTTATCACGGTCTTAGATCAAGGTCTCTAACCCTTCAAACAGTAGTCTAGCTAATATATAGTACCAAACCCAACTCCACCCTTTAAAAACATACGCGTGGTATCATTTTTGTTATATAAAATTATTGTTTGGAGTTTGAATATTATCATTATGTTTACAAGTGACTTGTGCTATTAAAACATTTATATTTAAAAATATAGCTGATCCTTTGCAACC
This sequence comes from Murina feae, assembly GCA_004026665.1. Lineage (NCBI taxonomy): Eukaryota > Metazoa > Chordata > Mammalia > Chiroptera > Vespertilionidae > Murina > Murina feae. The sequence continues at coordinate 22,427 of PVJC01010976.1, read as the reverse complement.
ATCATGAGCAAATCTGTAGCTCATGGTTTGCCATTTATTTTTAGAAATCATTATTTTTTTATTAGTACTTAAATACCAAAAATGGCAGGTTATAAATCAACTTTCCGCCAACCATCATAATACAATTAATTGGAGTTGCATTGTTTCAATAAAGTAGAAAAAACAATTTAGGATAGGTCCAATACCTCGTGTATTTACATATTTTTATGTTGCAAATATCTTAACTTTGCTCAAGTCTGGCTGATTTTCATGACAACAACATTTCTGAAAGTAAAAGATGGTGACACATTCTCATAAGGATCAACACGAAGAGAGAGGATTTTGCTCTCTATCCTAATGCAATTTGAATTTACTTCGCTAGCAGGTGGGAAGTAGGTTAACCATGTTTCTTCATGTCATTGTTTGTGTAGATTTAAACAAGAGACTGCAGGATGTGTTCCTTTGGCCTTTTAACTGTGGTAGAAAATAATTTGAAGTCAGAATCTGGACACATACAAATACTAGTAGTCTTTGAAAGAGGTCTATGATTCTTATAATAATGCAACCAAACTAACAACATGTTCTTGCTTCTTTATAAATACCTTAAATTCTGATTAGCCAGAGGTCACTGTGGCAGTCATATAAACTAGTAAATGGGAGTTAGTTTCCAGTTTGCAATATGTATTAAGGTCCATGAGGAAACATAATGCTTTCTTTACTCCTGACAATCCCACTAACCTCCTCAACCCTGCTCCATTCTCCCTGTTCCACTCTTCCACTCCCCTTTCTGCTTGCTAACAATTCTTCACCTTTAGGTCTCAGCTCATCCATTATTTCCCTGAGGAATACCACCATGATACTGTTGTGTTTTGAAAATCTTTATTATTGAGAGTATTACCGATGTCCCTCCTCCCGCTCCCAATACCTACTTCTCTTTGTCTCTCCCCTTCCCCTTCGATTCCAGGCCTTCACAGCCCTATTGTCTGTGTCCATGGGCAATGCATATATGTATTTAAGTTATTTGATTAATTTCTTTCCACCCCCTCTCCACGCTTCCTTCTGAGATGTGTCATTATGTTCCATGTTTCCATGCCTCTGATTCCATTTTATTCCTCAATTTATTCTGTTCATCAGATTCCACGTATAAGGGACATCATGTGATACTTGTCTTTCTTTGACTGGCTTCTTTGGCTTAGCATAATACCCTCCAGGTCCCCCCTTGCTATCTCAAAGGGCAAGAGATCCTTTTTTTTTTTATAGCTGCATAGTATCCCATGGTGCCAATGTATCATGGCTTCTTCATCCACCTATCTACTGATGGGCACTTGGGCTGTTTCCAGATCTTAGCTCCTATGAACATAGGGGTGATTATTCTTTTTAACTGGTGTTTTGGGATTCTTAGACTATATTTCTAGAAGTGGGATCACTGGGTCAAATGGCAGTTCCATGTTTAATTTTTTGAGGAAACTCCATACTGTTGTCCATAGTGGCTGCCCAGTCTGCATTCCCACCAGCAATGTACTAGGGTTCCCTTTTCTCCACATCCTCGCCAGCACTTGATTGCTGATTTGTTGATGATAGCCATTCTGGCAGGTATGAGGTGATACCTCACTGTATTTTTAATTTGCCTCTCTTTGATAATTGGTGACATTAAGCATTTTTTATATGTCTATTGGTCATCTGTATGTCCTCTTTGAAGAAGTGTCTATTCAGGTCCTGTGGCCATTTCTTTTTTATTTGGATTTTACTGTCACTTTTAACTACTCTTCTAGCCTCCAATTTTTCATTATGCAATACATCACCAAACTGTTACCTAATTTGAATCCTAAAGTGAAAATCCAATGATATCACTTTCGGCTTGAAGACTTGAGACAGTTCCCACTGTCCCAAGTATGGAGTTCAAATAGAAAATAATGTATTCCATTCAACAGACATGTTTAGAGAATCTTCTTTGCTCCTGGGAATGGAGTGTTCCTAATATTCCCAGACCCAATTCATTTCTTTTTTTTTTTCTTATGACCTCCTATTGCACTTTGGTGATAATAAAACTTATTTTGGCCTATATATCTCTGCTGTTCAAGAAGTTGAATGTCACTAGAACACATCTATATCACTATAGAATACAGTGTGGGCCTTTTCACTCAGCAAGTGCTAGTATTTAGATATTAAGTGAATTAGCTTATTTCCTGCATCATTTCACCAATACATGAGACAACTCCTGGTGTTTATGAAATGACTGCATTTGATTGTCTTCATAAAATTCCGAAGTTTCTTTATCACTTGCAAGTGATTACATTGTCATTACAACTCCTCTTAGAAATGTAGAGTGGCCCTTATCACTCTGAATAGCCGGCAATGACATTTATAAAGGACAGACGTTTATTACCTGGGGCCTATGCGAATGTGCATGTATTTAGGTCTGTGCATTTCCCAGGTGAATAACTCCTTCTCTAGTAAAACTTAAAGGATACAGTGAAAGCATAAGAAGGACACCACTAAGGAAAAAATAGTTCCATTGTCAGTAAAACCTAGAGCTTTGTATCTAGAAGTAAGATTTTTTATTGTGTTGATAATTTATAGTAAATGTCCCGAAATGCTCCATGTCCCCAGATCAAAACCAAATTGATTGTAGGAGGCAGAGACAGAAGGTGAATGAGGTAATGGATTTGATAGCGTAAGTTGCTGCATCCTTAGGATCAGAGAGTGGCCTTTTCTTACCCGGTCTGTCATTTGGAACTGCGCAGGAGTAGGCTAAGTGAATACAAAGAAAAAAAAAGAGTTTTCACAAATAATCATACTTAAAAGCAACATTAGTTTTTTGAAAAACCATGCTTTACTAGAAGAGAGTGTGTATTTTATTAATATTAGCAGTAGTAATATTAGTAGTTGTAAAGGCGAGTTGTCTTTAAAATCCATAGCTTCTAGAAAAAAAGACCACTTGCATATATGTTAGTAAAATATAAAAATGCATAACAGTAGTCCTAACATACCTGGCAAGCTTTGGTGACCTACACACAGACTAAGATTAGGGGAGAGACAATATTTTTTTTTTCTAATCTTTAAGAAAACAGTAAAATTCATTATTGAAATCAGATCTGCTTTGTTGACTCTTTTGAAGAAACAAAGATAGGTGTGTTTTAGAATTTCTAGACAAAGACCAGTACTGATCTAGCCAGTTGGTCTTGAATTGATCCCACAGGTTTAGAGATAAGGATGTTGATCTCACCCTTAGATTCGACAGGTTCCAGTCCTAATCTGGCTGAGTTCTGACCCTGCCCCTCCTCTCCTATCACCAATATGTGAGTAAGGCAAATTTATGAGCCTCTACCACAATGGAGGCAAGTGGAGCGAGGAGGTTTTGGCTAAAAGACAGAGGTATTAAGATAGAATTATGAATAACTATTTTGGGGAGAAAACTTGTGGGTGTTCTAAGAATTTATAGACAGAATCGGCTATCCTAGTCAATACCTACTCTATGATCGAAGCTTGAGAAACAAAGAGATCTTTGGCTGGGTCAGGTGATGCCCAGAGTGAGTCAAACAGACTAAAAATGTTAAAGACTCCATTAGATTTAAATAATACTTATATGTTATATGCATTTTTACTGGAACTGTAACGTAGAATCATTAGCGCCAACCCATCAGATAGCCAGTAGCATCTTCAGTTTACAAATTAGAAAATCAGCTCAGGAATAGTCACTGACTAAAGACAGGCGCTTGTCCATAGGCTCCAGGCAAGAGCAGTGCTTCAGATTGTGGACACAGTTCACCATCTGGGCTACTGGGGTTCTCTGGAGCAGAGAAGGTCACCGCGTTAGTTTGCTAAGGTTACCATTACAAAGTGTCACAGACCCGATGGTTTAAACTATGGAAATTTATTCTCTCACAGTTCAGGAGGCTAGAAGTTCGAGGTGTCAGCATGGTTGACTTTTTCCTCAAGCCTCTTTCCTTGGCCTGCAGACAGTTGTCTCCTCCCAGTGTCATCACATTGTCTTCCCTTCATACGTGTCTGTGTCCGAATTTATAAACACACCAGTCATATTGGATTAGGGACCATCCGAAAGACTTCATTTAACTCAAGTCCCACTCTGAGTTAAGGACTTCAACATATGAATTTGGTGGAGGGGAGACACAATACAGCTGGCAGTCGTTAATCTCAACATGATAATTTCATCCACTTAATACTTATAGGTCATGTATTTTATAACCTAAATGAGATTAGTACCTGAAACCTTTTTCCTCATATGAACTTGACTACTATCAAAAGCAAACATGAATATTTCATAGCTTCAAGCAGAACAATATTTAGTCATTTCAAACTTTACACTTAAAAAAATTGTTTTCTTGATTGGGAGCAGAAACAGGTGACAAAGGACTCAGGACCTTTTGAAATCATCTTTGTCAAGAATTTTTTGAGCGTACAAAACTAGGCCTTAGATATAATTCCATGCTGATCTAAACCTAGCAGTTGGAAAATAGTTCACTCACCAAGACAAAAAAACCATAGAGATCAATCTCCAAACTCTGCTTACAAATTTGCTTCTTATTATGACATAAATATAACATCCCACGAGTCTTTCCCAATATCAACAGTGCTGGCTCAGATTTTCAAAGCCACAGAAGTGAAGTGAACGGTTTAGCAGAGGACACAGTTGGGGTTCAAGATTCTACAGATCTTGAATTAGTTGGTTAACAGCGTGACTGGAAATTCTGTGCTTTGGAGGAAATCAGATTAGACTCTTCACATGCCCAGAAAAACATTGAGGAAAACCAAGGGATGCTAGAGGCACTGGGGCAATCTGAAGGTTAACTGGCAGAATTCTAAAGAATTGGAAATTTTCGTTTCTGAAATAGTCTGCTGAGAACAATGGAATGATGAATAACTTCAGAGCTCATTTTTAGGAAGATATCTCTAAATTCCTTTGTTCCCTACCAATTCTAGTTTTTATTTATTAAAAATGTCCCAATGATAGGATTTTATACTTGATGTGCTACTATTTCAGTTACTCTAGCACTTTGTGATCACCAGAAATTGCCCAATATTTTTGAAAGAATAAAATGAAATCACTATGCTTTTAAAATTCAAGATTTTTTTTCTCCAGAAAGTGTCACAAAGAAATGATACCGCATCAAAACAGATACATAGAAATTGTTTCCATATAAAAAGAACCTCAACTGTTCCTTTATTTGCTGAAAAGAATAAGGCTCCACTACACCTAGCAGTGTCCTCTGGGGACGTTAAAATACTCCATTTACTTGCCATGTAGATTCATGTACTTGAGAATAGGGAAGGCCAGGTGCATAATATGCAATGGCAAAATGAACTATTTTAACAAATAAAAATCAAACAATTTAAATGCATTTAATCAGATTTCATTTTATTCAACTATATCTTAAGAAACTAATCATACCTTTTTGTTCCTCCTCTAATTGTCCCCAGACATACCATCTGACCATCCCCGTCTACACCTACCTTGCCCCAAACCCAGCCGTTTTCCGAACAGAGATAACCAATGGCCAGCCGGCTCACTGTAGGAGATGAGGGGATGGAGAAATAGCTACCACTAGGGCTCTGGTGGCGGAGAAGGGGTATAAGAAAGGATCTGTACAAAAAAGGATCAGAGATAAAAAAAAACTTTAGAAACAACTGATACGTGTCTCTCTGGTTTCTTCTTTCCTTTCTATTCCTTCCTCCCACCATCGAATACCTTCTGACTGTCTTAGGTAAGACACTGTCTGTTCTGAGGAGTTCACAGGCTTAGAAGAGACAGTCAAGTAAGCAAATAAAAGGATCTCATGAGTTTCATTATTCGGAGTCTGCAGCTTATCCACGGGCGCCCGCAGGTATTCGGAGCCCAGGAAAGCCCACGTGGGCAGCTCTCTCCAGCGCTGGCCGGCCTCGGGCTCCGGGCGCCGTCCGCCCCCTGCAGGCCGGCGGCGGCACTGCTCGGGGACGCGGGGACGCGGGCACGCCGGCCGCCGCGGGAGACGCCGGGCATGGCGCGGGTGCTGATCGTGGGCGCCGGGCTGACCGGGAGCCTGTGCGCGGCGCTCCTGCGGAGGGAGGCGGCCCGGCCCGTCCACCTGGCCGTGTGGGACGAGGCTGGCGACTCAGGTGGGTCGTGTCGTGGCCGGAAAACGGTAAAAGACGCCGCACAGACGCCGGCCTCTGCGGCGGCGCGGGCCCCGGCGGGCAGAGCCCGAAGAACACGGGCTCCGCGGGCCGCCGCGGGGCGGGCCTGCGCCGCGACACGTGATCGGAGGCTTCCGACGCCGGGACGGCCGGCGGGGACCGGGCGAGGGTGGGGCGCCGCCGGCGGGCTGACGGCGACAGGGCCGGGCTCCCAGGCGGTACCGGGCCGGAGCTCCGGGCCTTCGGTGTCGCCAGTGCAGAGGCGCCCGTCGCGGGCTGTGGGTGCCTTGGCAGCTTTGCCCAGATCAGGACCCCAAAGCGCCCCCGGACCCGGACCCTGGGGAGAGCTCGTGCTCAGGGTCCTGGTGCTGCCCGAGTCCTGCCTGAAAGCTGGCGTTGACTAATTCCTTCTCACGTTTCATTCATTCATTCATTCATTCATTCATTCATTCATTCATTCAGACTAGAAACCATAACGCACCTCAAGTGGCCTTTAAAAAAATATCTCACAACCAGTGACCAAATGGCCTCTCAGCTACTTCCTGCCAAAATGGGATGACAAAACCTTCAACTGAAACAAACCAATTAGAAAACTGTTTCCTGCAGCAGCTGTAACGGAATCCATGCGGGGTAACACGGGGTGAAGAGCTTTCTTCGCTTCACTCTCAGGCAGTGAGCCGCCTTACAAGGTTCATTCTAACGCGGAGACCTTTTCCTGTGGGTGAATTCAAGGGGGAAGAATGGCCACCGCCAGCAGCCCTCACCACCCGCGCAGCACCGTGGACCTGGGCGCCCAGTACATCACGCGCACTCCCCACTATGCCCAGAAGCACCAAAGGTGAGCCCTGGAGGGGTGGGGTTTGCTGTGTGGTGTGAAAACAGGCTGCAAACCACCCGTTTGGGGCCGGGATAACTTTGCTGCTTGTAGTATAGTGACATTATGACGCTATTATCATTTTCATGGTAAGTAAAATGGGAAATCTGTTAATGCATGCCTCCTAATGTCCTTGTGGAGGTCAGACCAGATGTTCCATGGGACACAGTAAGGCAGCGGTTCTCATCCTGTGGGTCGCGACCCCCTTTGCGGTCGAGCGACACTTTCACAGGGGTCGCCTAAGACCATCCTGCATATCAGATATTTACATTACAATTCAGAACAGTAGCCACATTACAGTTATGAAGTAGCAACGAAAATAATTGTATGGTTGGGTTGCAACATGAGGAACTGTATTTGAAGGGCCCGAAGGTTGAGAACCACCTCAAGGGCTCATGAGTATGAATCACTGTGTTGGTGTTGAGGAAGAGGAACAGATAGCAGTGATGGAAGTCAATCGTCACCAATTTAAAACGATTGTACGGAATACCTTTCTGTTTGTCCTTACTGACATTGTTTTTGAAATGGACAAGAAAATAGGCCTTCGCTTCATGTCCGCAGAAGGATTTACGGCTTCTCAAGACATGTCTGTTCTTCACCTGAGTTGCAGATGTTACTAACACAAAACATGTTGCGTTGACCATAGGACAACACCTAATTATTATTTAGTATTATAATATCTAAGAATTCTTGCAAGAGGATACGGTATATTGGAGCTGATTACAGAATACCATTGTGTTACATGTGTTGGTTTATTTCAGTTTTTATGATGAACTGCTAGCTCATGGCATTTTGGAGCCTCTGACCTCCCCTATCGAAGGCGCGGTGATGAAAGCAGGAGACACTCATTTTGTGGCACCTCAAGGAGTTTCTTCGATTATTAAGCATTACCTGAAGGAATCAGGTGGGATTGGGACGTTCTGTCTTCCTTTAAACTGAGTACTTTACAACAAAAGCGATACACATAATCAGCTATGAATACTTCAAAGAAAGCTATAAAACAGATGTTCTCTTATTCACCACTCAATGGCTAGTATCCTTCTGCTAAAGTAACCCACTAGTAACAGTTTCCAAGGTGTGCTTCCAAAGAAATGTTTATACAGCTATCAATCGACATGGCTGCCTCTATTTTCTATTCATAGATGTTTATATTTATTCTTCTTTAAAATACACGTGGGATTTTTTTACATAAGCCGTTCTATACCATGTTTGGTCTATATGTATAATAAATCTATCTATCTCTCCTTCCTCTCTCTCTCAAGCAGCACATTTAGTTAGACATTGTTCACATCCCTTCAGGTGTCATCTGATCAGCTCTGAACTGCTGTCCCCTAAAACCTACTTGTAGGAAATTACAGTAGGAAAATGAATATAGATTTTCTCTTTAAAGTGGAGGAAGGCAAGGGATTAAATGAAATAAATACATAACAGAAACACATTTGCTTTTATAAAATATTTAAACTTTTTAATATTCTGATATGTTTATTGCTATCTGCATATGTTTAAAAAATTTATTCAGTATTATGTGCCGGGTAAACAGTGGTAAATAAGAGACACAGTTCCTGCCTTTGTTGATGTAGACTGAGGTAGAGAGGAAAGACATTAAATTAATTACGTACACATACAAAGACACATAATAAGTGCTAAGAAGGAGAGAGAGCATTATGAGGGAGTGTATAATAAGAAGGCCTAATCTAATGTGAGTTTCAGAGGAGTGAGAGGGGGGAGACATGTCAGAGAAAGGATCACTGAGAATCTAATGTCTCCATGGGAACCCCAAAGGTAAGCAAGAGTGAACTAGGCCAAGAGCTCATGGTGATAATGACATACAGTGGACACATGAGTTAGAACTGTTCTAATGTAGGAGCGAGTTGGTGCGTTCGAGGAACTAAAAGGTCATGATGACTAGAGAGTAGTGAATGGAGAAAGTGCTAAGAGATGCAGTTCAAGGCTAAGACAGGGGCCAGATCATAAGGGGCTTTGTAAGTAATGTCAAATATTTTATACTCTATCTTATGTGCAACGGGAAGCCATTGAAGAATGTTACACAAGAGACAGACATGGTCAGATTTACTAAGCTCAGAAGTAACTCTCGAGAGATTGTATGTAATTCTCTGTTTTAAAATGAGAGTTTCCAGACCCCACAGATTTTAATATGTAGTCCTATGGAAAGTTAGTAATTCCATAAGGAAAAGCTACTTTCCCAGAAACTTCATTCCTAGTAGTAGGAAAGGAGGACTTCCTGGTTTGTAAGAATGGTTATACTATCACCCCCTAATTCTTAAGATAGGTACTCCCTTTGGGATGATTTTGCCCGTTGTGGTGTTGGATTTGGGTTTGCGATCTACACTAAGGGTTCTCACACTAGTGTGCATGATTAAGCCTGTGGGGGAAGGGAGGATATGTTCAATATAGATTGCTGGGCCTGATTCTCAGAGATTCTGATAACAGGTTTGGGTTGGGGCTTGAGAATGTACATTTCTCACAAGTTCCCAAGTGCAGAACACTTTGGGGCCATTGGGATACAGGTCCAAGGCTGGATACGCAGAATTTCTAGGTCAGTGGACTTCAGTTCCCTTATGCACACATATACTCACCAGCACCAATAACAAAGTATGCTTCTGTCAAAGGGAATATTATGTGAAGACACAACTGAATAAAATATAAAATCTGTTGACTTCATTGAGGTCCAAGTGAGGCAGGACGAGGACCAGAGCGAGGCAAGTAAGTTGGGGGTGAGACATCCTAAATAAACAGAACAGGCTGACATGGAGCTCTCTGGTTGGAGTAAGGAGCTGATGGCTGTTGAGTTGAAAGCTCCGGCTTTTGTGCCTTCCTAAGCAGGGGCCTTAAAGAAACCTCCAGGCAAGCTGAAGTACTGTTTATAAGCCCTGCTCTAATCTTTGAACAGAATGGTGCTAATTTGCATTTGCTTTAAAAATCTGAGTTTTTACTATATTGCAGCATTATTTAAGGGACAGTGAAAGATATAAAGGTAAATGAGATCTGGAGACCTGACATGGAGAAGCCTAGAAGATTTCTGGGTAGATAAGCCATACCTGTAGCAAACAGAAATTTTGAATGAGTGGTAAAAGCAGTGATGATCAAAGGATGTCTTAGATGAGAAGGGTCACCTTGAGTTGGAATAGCTACAAAAAGGAAGTTTCATGGCCAAGGCTGGACTTAAGCAGGATATTTCTTAATTTCTTAACATGAGGTTTCCCTTTCAGTGTGCTTTTTTTCTCGTTTCATTTTTTACATCTTTCCTTTTATTCCTGAGGCTGAAAAAAAAAGTGGATTTGTTTTTAAATCTAAATTTTCTGAAAACTGGAATCTAATGTTTCTGAAAACTGTGAAGTGAATGTTAGTGTACCATAGAGACTTACTGATTTAATTACATTTTATTTTTCAGTTTCTGATTCATAATTCATTCTCTTAAACCAGTGATTTTCCAACCAGTGTGCCACAAGTTTTTTTGTTTTGTTTTTGTTTTTGTTTTAAACATGCAATTCCTGACTATTTAGTCAGGGGCACTGACCTCTTTTCCCTTAGATTGTCAAATAAAGAAATGACAACAGCCAACACAACAATAGCCGTCTTATGTGAATGAATCAAAATTATACCTGTAATTTTTTTTTCAGATTGGTAAGAATATTTTTTTTCTGGTGTGCTACAGAATTTTAATAATTAGTTCATGAGATGAAAAAGGTTGAAAATCACCATCTTAGCCCTAGTGGTTTGGCTCAGTGGACAAAGCGTCAGCCTGCAGACTGAAGGGTCCTAGGTTCAATTCTGGTCATAGGCATATGCCCAGGTTGCGGGTTTGATCCCTAGTAGTTCAGGAGGCAACTGATCAATGATTCTCTCTCATCATTGATGTTTGTATCTCTTTCTCCTTCTCCCTTCCTCTCTGAAATCAATAAGAATATATATATATTTTTAAAAATCACCATCTTAAATAAATATTGATTAAACACTAGTATGTACCAAGTACTATCCTAAATATGCTATATGCTATATATTGAAACAAAACAGCCTTAATTACTGACTAAAAGGAAAGAAAATATTAATCAAATAATTACTTTAACAGTTATTAAAATACCTTTGTGACAAGTATAAAGAAGGAACATGCAATGGGAGGATATTCTAGATTGTAATTCTTCTCTTAATTCTTCTTAATGAAGATAATCAATCCATTGATGAGTACTTGGATTTCTCTTACAGAGACCTTTTTCAGGTTTAATAGAGAACAATAATTCCTTTAATAGGGAGTGATGCTCTCTCTTGCTGTTATTAGAGAGAAGAATTAACACCTTTACTAAAATATATACTTACTCTACAATGATAATGAGCTCAAAGTCAGAGGGATGCAGCTTCAAATTATGGTATGCCATTTCTCAATCTTTTTCATTATCTGTGAAATTAATTGGTATGTATATTAAGTGCTTGGCATAGTCCTGACATATAGTAGATGCTTAATAAAAAAATAGCTACGGTTACTATCCTTATTAATTGTAATAGTATTTCCCACCTCACACACACTCAGAACAGACATTGATAGGCAGGTCCAAGTGTAACAGATGGAGAGGAATTCCCCCTAAATGAGAAAGAAAGGGAACACCAGAGGCTGTAGTAGAGAACAAAATGCACCATTTTATTCACCTGGGTGGATCCAGTAGGCCACCCTTCTCTCCCCACTTACTCCTATGGAAAATTCTGCTTATGTGAACACGATTTTGGTCTTGGAACAGGTGCTGATATCTATTTCAGACAATGTGTGACCCAGATCAACCTGAGAAATGACAAGTGGGAAGTCTCCAAGGAAACAGGGTCCCCTGAGCAGTTTGACATTGTTGTGCTCACCATGCCGGTTCCTCAGATTCTGCTGCTTCAAGGTGACATCGTGAACTGTGAGTCTCAGCCTGTGCTGTTTACTTCAGGGAATGGGATATATATATATTTTGAAAGAGCAAGAATTCAGCTTAACTCTCTTAGCAAAGGGTATAGTATGAATCCTCCTGATTAGCATGTTTTATAAACTGATACAATGGCTTGGTTCACAGTATTAGTCTTGGTCAAACAGAGTTGATGCTTTTCTTATCGCCCCTGCTTCTGAGAAGTAAATCATGTTGATGGATGCTCAGTAGTTTAGCCTACAACAAGAGCAACCTCTTTGTGACCTCCTGAGAAAAGATTTTTCTGACACAAGCATTGATTATGTGAACCTCTGGCGAACCTCATCTCGCTCAGATTGCTCTTGAGGAAGAGTCTCATGTTCCTCCCTGCTTGGGATTTGTTGGCTCACCTTTTACCTAGCTTCTTCCCTCTTTTTTTATAAAAGCAGATTTAAGATATAATTCACATACCATACAATCCATTCATTTAAAATGTACATTTCAATGCTATTTAATCTAATAAAAGAGTAATATGCAAATTAACCATCACTCTGAGACACCTAAGCCATGCCCACCAGCCAATCAGAGCAGTTGTATGTAAATTAACCCAGCCAAGATGGCAGCTGGCAGCCACAGAGCTAGAGGAAACAGGAGGCTTCATTGCCTGCCTAGGCCTCTGCTCAAGGCAACAAAGTTTCAATTATAGAAGATAAATAAACTCCAGAAACCTGATTCCAGCCAGCCTCGCTGGGACATTGGGTCAATGGGAGCTGTGGGCAGCCTGAAAATGACCCTCAGCCCCTCACCCAGGCTGGCCAGGCACCCCAGTAGGGACCTGAACTCTGAAGGGTCTGTGGGCAGCCTAAAAACAGCCCTCAACCCCTCACCCAGGCTGGCCACACCCCCATGGGGTGAGGGTTCCCACTGGGGGGCGTGGCCAGCCTGCAAACAGCCATCAGCCCCTCACCCAGGCTGGCCAGGCATGCCAGCAGGTAGACATCCCCTGAGGGGTCCCAGACTGCAAGAGGGCAGTCCGGCCTGAGGGACCCCCTTCCCCCCACAAGTGCACAAATTTTTGTATACCGGTCCCCTAATTTAATATATTTACCAATATATGCAACTATTCCCATCCCCAATTTTGGACCATTTTAATCACCCCCAAGAAGAAACCCCATATCCTAAAGCTATCCTCTGTGTCCCTCCATCCCTATCCTTGCCCCTAACCCTAAACAAGCTGCCATCTACACTCTGTCTCCATAGATTTCCCCGTTGCCTAGATTCTTAAGGAACACTTTTCTGTGGTTCGCTTTGCCTCCACCTATGTCAGGTTTCACTAATTTTCTCCTTTCATTTTGTCTAATTGAGCCTGACACAGCAAAGCCATTGACTTCTAGAGGACACCTCATCTTGCCTTGAAGCCCATGAGTTAAAATAAGGCAGAGCCTGGCGCTGCTGGGCAAGATCTTGGGTCATGTGGGAATGGCTGTGGATACTGATGTGCTTGGAGCTTTTGCCTTGTTGCATGACTGAAGCTGACATTGAATTTGATTAAGGAATGGCCTTTTATGCTACACAATTAGGAAGAAAACTGGTATTAAATATAATTTATAGATCAGAGATTTAGAACTGTAATAGAAATTGTCCTCCAAGGAAGAAAATTGCTGCTTATTACATCTTGAAAGTAATTTGCTGTTTCTTAAATATCAGTTCCACCACCCAGCCACAATGTAGCTTCTTTTCTAGTACAGTGTGAGGTAATAATATAGAAGGGATTGAAATATCTATTATGTACCTATAAGCAAATTAGAACAGGAATGTCAAAGATCTCTGTCATGAGTCTACTTCTAGTCTGTTGCCAATGTCACTTTAAAGTAGGATGATTTATTGCCATGGAGTCTGTAATAACTGGATTGATGTCAAGACTGTTAAGTAACATACTGTAACATTATACTAAAACAGTTATTGGTCAGTGTATTCAATTGTGCTGTAAATTACATATTCCAATTGCTTTTTTAATTCTCATCAAGGACATTTTCATTGATTTTTTTTAAGAGAGAGGTGAAGAGAGAGAGAGAGAGAGAGAGAGAGAAAGAAACATTGTTCAGTTGCCTCTCCCACTCGCCCCAACCTGAGGTTGAGAGAGAGAGAGAGAGAGAGAGAGAAACATTGATCAGTTGCCTCTGCCACTCGCCCCAACCTGGGGTTGAACCTGAAACCTATTTATGTGCTCTGACCAGGAGTTGAACCCACAACCTTTTGGTGTACAGGACAACACTCCCATTGGCTGAGCCATACTGACCAGGGCTACATATTCCAATTTTTAAAAGCTACATAGAGAGATCCTTCAACATTGCAATTTGAAAGTATTCATCAGTATTTGTATTAATGACATATAAAACATAACACCTGAGATATGTTTAAGGGCCTTCCAAAAATAAATTGATTTAGATCATATGTGTGTGTGTACTTGAGTGTTGTTGTTGTTTGTTTCTTTTTGAGTACTTGAACTGTATTGGGCTGAGAGAGATAACTTAATCCTCCTACTAGTATTGTATTTCTTTATATCTTTCTGGGGTTGGGGGGAAATTTTGTTTTATGATTTTTGATAATGATTTTATTTGAATCATAATATATCTGCATTACATTTATCTGGCACATCCTTTTTACTCTTTGCCTTTCAGAGATACTTTATTTTGGAGGCACCTGTATTCACTCTTCTTTGAGCCTAGTAATTTCATAAAGATATATAATAGTTTTGTGTCACTTTTGCAGGGGCATGGTATCCTATTTTTTACTTGAAACTTCAGCTTTTCCTTTATTTTCAGCTAAGTTTTCTTCTAATGCTTGAGTAATTATTTCTGGTCCATTTATTATGATCTCAGAATATCTTAAAAAATATAAAGTATCTCCCTCCCATATCTGCCATTTTGTCTCAACTCATTTTCATCTTTGGTCTTTGCATTATTTTTTAACTTTCTTTTTCTAGCCTTCTCTCATGCAGTTTTCAAAAGAGTTCTTTTTGTTCCCTTCCTTGAGATACTGTTTCAAAGAGATCTTCTAACTCTTCACTGTTTTCAGGTCATTGCTTGAGGGTTGGTTAAACTCTTCTGCTTTCTGGCAAAATGTTTCCAATATCTATTTCTCATCAGTTCACTTGCTAGGTCCTGTTGTGTTTTGTTATCTTTCTCCATTTCTCTGCTTAGGCCCCTCTCCAATCATCAGTCATCTTTAGATGGAGCTATTTCTGTCAATTTTGTGAAGAATAGTGTTGTCTGGAAGGGCAGACTTTCAGTTAAAGTATGCTGCCTCAGAACACTGTCTGTATACATTTTGTATATATTTACCTGTGGGTGATTGAATGCTAGTTATTATTAATATGATAATATATTTATTAATTAAGATTTCAAAATTTTTTAAAGTTAAAAATAAAAAAAGATACATCTATATTTTTCAACCAACCAAAAATAGTTTGACAGAAACATTTTTACATTGATGATTGCTTAAAGATGATTTTTAGATTCTTTACATTTTTTGAATAGTCATAACTTTAAAAATGAGGATAGTTTTAGTCTTACTATTAAAAAGGATAATGCTGCCCTAACCGGTTTGGCTCAGTGGATAGAGCGTCGGCCTGTGGACTCAAGGGTCCCAGGTTCGATTCCAGTCAAGGGCATGTACCTTGGTTGCAGGCACATCCCCAGTAGGAAGTGTGCAGGAGGCAGCTGATCGATGTTTCTCTCATTGATGTTTCTATCTCTCTAGCCCTCTCCCTTCCTCTCTGTAAAAAAAATCAAAAAAAAATCAATAAGATATATTTAAAAAATTAAAAAATAAAAAGGATAATGCTGACAACATCTGAAAAAAATGTATCATGCTGAAAAAAAAATACATTTTTTTTCCTCTTTTCTTTTTTAGTGGAGGAATAAGATGGGATATGTAGGCTCTTTATGATGAAAAGTTTCAGCATGACTGACTTGGTACATTTGATTGATGTGAAGGGTTTTTGGAGTGCTGTATTGTCTCAATTAGAATTGGACCCCATGCAAATCATTCTGTGTTTACTTCCTTGTTATGAAAACTCTGTCAGTAATCCCTTAACAGAATGTCCTAACAATTCTGACACAATACCTGTGGGTCTAAGACAAAGAGGTTGAAAGCATCTGCTTTCTCTTTGTTTCAATCATGACCTCAGTATGAGGAATGAGCTCATCTCTTTTCTCTGTGTTTGTGGAGAACTTTAAATCTCTTGAGTATTAACATTTTCAGTGTCTATGAAGACATCTATTTACAAAGCCATATATTGCCCTCTAGTGGATATCACTATATATTGCAGTTCCTCTCTGAAATTTTAAACTAGAGAGGACTATGAAGATGATTGAAATATCAAATATATATAAAGCTATCACTATAATATAATTCACAAAACTGCATGTTATTATAGGGAAACAAATGTAGGCCCATTCTAATGAATTAATTTACATAAAATTGTTCAGTATCATTTTTCTTCCCATATTATGTATTTTTTCTATTTTGATTGTATTTTATAATTAATGTAGTTTATTGGTGAAAATTTGAAAATAAAATAAAATATAGTCATATTTCTAGCTTCATAGATATTAACCCAGTAAACACACATTTCTAGAGATTTTTAAAGGTAGAAATAAAAATTTATTTCCATTTACAAACTTTATAATATTTTAGGAATATTTTTCCAATGTGAATGACTGTTCATGGGTCTCATGATTTTTACTACATAGTGTTCTATTCTCTGGATCTACCTTGAAGTATTAAAGCAGTTGGATAGATATGTTAGGTTTCCAGTTTTATTAAGTACTAGAGGCCAGGTCCACGAACTTTTGTGCACTGGAGGAAGGGTCCCTCAGCCTGGCCTATGCCCTCTCTCAGTCCGGCCTCCCTCTCCTCCCCCCGCTCCTTACTGCCCACCTGCAGCAGAGACGGGAGAGGCTCCCACCACCACCAATGCGCTCACCGTGAGCCTTGCTTCTGGCTGAACGGCGCTCCCCACTGTGGGAGCGCACTGACCACCGGGGGTCAGCTCCTTCCTGCATTGAGCATCTGCTCCCTGGTGGTCAGTGTGCATCATAGCAACCAATAGTTCCACCATTCAGTTGATTTGCATATTAGCCTTTTATTATATAAGACTAGAGGCCTGGTGCACAAAAATTTGTGCACTCAGAGGGGTCCCTCAGCCCGACCTGTGCCCTCTTGCAGTCTGGGACCCCTCGGGGGATGTCTACCTGCTGGCTTAGGCCCACTCTTCAGGGGATAGGGCCTAAGCCGGCAGTCAGACATCCCTCTGGCAGCCTGGAAGCCCTCAGGGAATATCCACTTGCCAGTGGGGAGCATGCCTAAGCTGCAGTCAGACAGCTTTAGTGCTGCTGAGGAGGCAGGAGAGGCTCCCACCATCACTACTGTGCTGGCAGCCATCAGCCTGGCTTGTGGCCGAGCAGAGCTTCCTCTGTGGGAGTGCACCGACCACCAGGGGGCAGCTCCTACATTGTGCACCTGCCTCCTGGTGGTCAGTGTGTGTCATAGTGACTTGTCATTCCCCATTGTTCTGCTATTAGGGTCAATTTGCATATTACGCTTTTATTATCTAGGATAGAGGCCTGATGCATGGGTGGGGGCCAGCTGGTTTGTCCTGAAGGGTGTCCTGGATCAGGGTGGGGGTCCCACTGGGATGCCTGGCCAGCCTGGGTGAGGAGCTGAGGGCCATTTTCAGGCTGGCCATGCCTCTGGAGTGGAAGTAGGTATCTGAGATTTATTTAACTTTTATAATTGAAACTTTGTAGCCTTGAGTGGAGCTCAGGGCTGGCGAGCAGGTGGGAAGCTTGTCTTCCGCCATCGCCGGAGCAACCCAAGCCTCCTGCTCGCTCCAGCTCTGTGGAGCCATATTTGTGATGGAGTGAGGGAGTGATGGTTAATTTGCATATTACTCTTTCATTAGATAGGATTGCTTTGCCAGTGCAAAGCTGAAACAGGTTTTCTTCCCCAAGCTCCTTTCCTCAGGGCAAGCTATTTTGCTATAGAATAAGGCTCTCTTGGTGGCTTTTAAGTATCACAATCTTAATTAATTATGACCAAATTCACTGTGTAAGGTGTGTCCTTTGTGGTAGGATATAAAGTGCGTGAAGACAGGAA
This sequence comes from Murina feae, assembly GCA_004026665.1. Lineage (NCBI taxonomy): Eukaryota > Metazoa > Chordata > Mammalia > Chiroptera > Vespertilionidae > Murina > Murina feae. The sequence continues at coordinate 4,385 of PVJC01010976.1, read as the reverse complement.
CTAGCCTTGACTTACTTGTTCCTGTTTTTTCAGGATTCCTTTATGAGTGCCTCCTGTATGGTAGACCTTTGATCTTTATTTACTGAATGAATGAATGAATGAATGAATGAATGAATGAATGAATAACACAATCTGAAATACATCTCAAAGGACAGGCAGAAGAAAAGGAAGGAATACTTTGGAGAGGAAAAAGGATTTTAGCAAAAAAATTAGAAATAGAAATGCTTGTTGTATATTGTGGGGACTGAAAATAGACTGACTGGGAGGAAAGGTTTTGTGGTGGGGAATATGGAGAAATAAAGCTGGAAATGTGGACTTGGAACAGAATGTGTTGAGCCTTGAATGTGAACGTCTATTGAGCAAACATCAGAAGTCCTAATTCATCAGAGATACCGAATCTTCCTTTTAAACCTGGCTGGATACAGTGAGGTGGTAAATAACTCTACCTAATTGGATTGTGAGGGGGGAAAACACTTACAGGACGCGCTGGGGGAGGGCACATTGTTAAAAGGTTTTTAATCTTAACATGTCCTTAGACACTTAGAACTTTAGTAAGCTATACCACAAAAATGCATAATCTTATAACTTAATGCATACTACAGACTATAACAATAGCATATTGTTCATAATAAGCACTTTCAACCTCCTTTCTACAACTTCTAGAATCTCCCATCATCACTGATGGAAAAATGAGAACCAATTCTTTATACTAAAACAAGTTTAAATGCTTCATTTTTCCTTGACATTTGCTGAAAATTTTTATTAAAAGCACAGGAAACAAGAGTCTTCTCTTCTCCAAGTAACATGCTTCATTGCTTTTTCCAGCAGATCATCGCTGTAGGAGGGGAAATAATTCACTTTTTAAAGTTCTTCAGCTATTAGCTGCTCTGTTGGGCTGAGTGCAAGCTTATGAGCTGAGAGTTGGTTCTGCTTAATCTTCCATTCTTCCTCTAAGTGCCTGAGAGGCAACCCAAGCTAGTGTTTGCTTCTCAGCCACTCTCCAGAAACACAGGCGTCAGTGGAAATAGAGGCGACTCCCACCCATCTTGGAGTTTAGAGTGACCTGGCACTGCTGTTACTTGTGCTTACCAACCACTCTGGGTCCCGGCTGGACAGAGGCAGTTTCCCTGCTTGTGTCCCTCTGGGGTACTGTGTTGGGGAAAAAAGAAGTAAGAGGGATAACCAGATGATGATGAAGCGGTGTCAAAGAACATTTTGGGAATACTTATTAAGCACTTTACCTACATTACATCATTTATTCTTCTCAACCACCTTCCAAGAAGTATTTCATTCCCATTTCATAGAAGGGGAAAGTGAGAAGCAGAGAATTTAAATGAACTTGTCTGAAGTCACATAGCTCTTGAGTGACAGATCTGGGATCCAGATCTTCTCCAAGCTCTAGTAACTGGGGCAGTGTGCCTTTTTAAAAATATATATTTTTTTATTGATTTCAGAGAGGAAGGGAGCGGGAGAGAGATAGAAACACCAATGATGAAAGAGAATCACTGATTGACTGCCTCCTGCATGCCCCACATGGGAGATCGAGCCTGCAACTGGGCATGTGCCATGACGGGAATTGAACCGTGGCCTGGTTCATATGAGCCACGCCGGCTGGGCATGAGGCCGGGTACCTTTGTTGCCTGTACCCAGCACAAATGTGTATGATCTCCCCATACGTGATATAAATGCATCAGTGATGATGCTATTTTGACTTTTTGTTCTTGTACACTTGATGCCAATAGATATATGTTTGAAACTAGGCTTCCAGGTTGCACCTCCAACAGAAGATCCTTTCTTAATGCTGCCTTCAGAACTTTTAATTTTATTTTTAATTCAGAGTTCTTTGATATCATTGGCTTTAAAAAGAAATGTCAGAACTAGAGATGGGGTGAGATGAAAGAACAGAGAGCTATAATTTATTGAATTGCGTCACTATCACCAACTGAATCACCAACTGAATTCAATTTAACTTCTTCCCATCTGAGCTGGCAAAGACACTTTAAAGAGAGAAGAGATTTGAGAACTAAGAATTTTTGTTTTCTGGCACAAGTCTCTGAAGATTCAAATGAAATGAGCTAAACACAAATAACAAAGTATTAGCACAATCAAAATCTGATGTTAAAGTAGAGGTTTGTTTTTGTTTTTTCTTTTTTACTTTATTTTTATTGTCGACACTATTACAGATGTCCTCATTTTCCTACCTTTTGCCCATCCCCACCCAGCCTCCACCCCCTCTTCCCTCTGGCCATCACCACACTGTTGTTTGTGTCCATTGATTATGCATATATGTTCTTTGGCTAATTCCTTTACCTTCTTTCGTTCAGCCCCCTTCCTTCCATAGTAGGAAATTTTAAATATTAAGATTAAAAGGGAGGAAGGGTGGGATTAAGGAATACCACCATCTGCATTGGATCAGCTTTTTTCTAAATTTGTTTCTTTTTTCACAAATGTACCTCATTTGAGAAGTTTTTTATTCTGTTGCCTCAGATAAATGAGACATGGCTATATGCTGACCAGACATTCTGGTCAGTCATCATTCTTCCGAAGAACCATTTCCAGAGTCTGACATTTTTCTCATTCTAACTTGAATGTTTGCTCCTAGAAAAGAATGAGAGAGACTCTAAAGAGAGTATTTGAGTAGCTAGCACAAAACATTCTATGTTTAAAAGTGTAGGAATCTCTGTTGGTTTTGAGGAAGCTATTTAAACGGTCTTTCCTAAAATATCTTCCATGAATTAGCCCACTCAAAATCACTATACCCAAAGCAGAGTTTCCTTTCCATTTCTGTGACTTGTTAGATTTTTTTTTGCATCTTATAATTTTATTTGCCATCGGCATATGAAATCATGACATTTTATTTCAAGAAGAGAAATTAAAATCCAGTTTTATTTTTTTAAATGGTAATATTAATCTTTTATTCAGATGTTTAACTCATCCTATATAATAAAAGGCTAATATGCAAATCGACTGAATGGTGTCACCACCAGTTGCTATGATGCGCACTGACCAGGGGGCAGATACTCAACGCAGGAGCTGCCCCCTAGTGGTTAGTGTGCTCTCACATGGGGAGCACCACTCAACCAGAAGTCGGGCTCACGGCTGGCGAGTGCAGTGAAAGTGACTAGAGTCTCTCCCACTTCAGCAGCAGTTGGACATCCCCAAGGGCTCCTGGACTGCAAAGGGGCCCAGGCTGGGCTGAGGAACACCCCCCCCCTGAGTGCACGAACTTCATGCACTGGGCCTCTAGTTTATATATGTCTATTGACTATCTTACTCTGTACTCAAAATTGTTCTGGGCACCCTGAATACAGCAGTGAACCAAACAATAAAAGCTCCAAAGAGCTTCTTTTCCAGTGGGAGGAGGAGAAATAAGAAAATATCTATGTGAAATGATAGGAAGTATTGGTAAAGAAAATGAAACAAGATAGGGGAATAAGAAGTGAGTGGAAGTAATTTTGTATATAGTGTGAGCAGGTCTGTGACAAAATGTTTTGAGCAGCAGAGACCTGAAGGTAGAGAAAGTGTGAGCCATAGATTATCTGGAGCAACATCCAAGCAGTCGTGGTCACTCTTTAAAGCTTTCTGAAATTCTGAACTATGTCTAATCATTCGTTCATTTAGTAACTCAACAAGCCTTTTCTCAGCATCTCCGCTCTTATCAAGTACAGGAAGGGCAGAACTAAATGTAACACGATTCCCCCTTTGAAGTACATTGTAGGCATCTGGATGTTACACTGCTTTTTGGAGTTTCTAAAGATATACCCAGACTCATATATTTAAAGATCATGGTTCCTATGTGGCATCACATAGAATTAGCTGGCAAAAAGAGAATGCTAGGAAATCTGTAAAATAAAAATAATTCAGACACAGTAGTAAATACATTTCATATAAAGCCTTTCTGGTTGAGTTTCTGCACTTTTACTAGGAAACGGTGTGCTCACAGAGATTGCTTTGCCATGAGTACAATTGGGTGCTTTATAGAATCTGAATGAGAAATTATTAATTCTCAAGAATTACGAATTCTCAAGATTGCTATGTGCTTCTCTTTTACAAGACCAGTTGCTCTTAAAGAGCTAATAGCTTCATAAATCTGCCTCTGACTCATCCTTCTGCTGAGTGCAGGCTTGGTGCCCACAGGCTGCAGGTCGCACAGACGAACAGCATGGGGCAGTGTTTAAATGCTGATCTGAAAACCAGTGCCACAGGCCTCAGACAATTTAGAGCACTTCGCTGCAATCACTGCAGATGCATGCCAGGATTATATTTTTCTTTTATACTGCTATGTATCATGCTTTGTTTACCAAACAGAATGTAGAAAATGAATAGGCAGTTTTCTGGCATACTTCTTTGTAGATAAATGTTCAGAATGAACTCTGCTGCTTAAG
>PVJC01010975.1:0-42536 GCA_004026665.1 Murina feae | reverse complement strand
ATTTGTTTATTTTCTCTTTAGTTTCCAGTGCCCTAGGGGCTGTGTCGGTGAAGAAACCGCTTTGGCATATGTCTGAGATTTTGTTGCCTTTGTATTCCTCTAGTATTTTTATGGTTTCCCGTTTTACATTTAAGTCCTTTATCCATTTTGAGTTTATTTTTGTGTATGGTGTAAGTTGGTGGTCTAGTTTCATTTTTTTGCATATATCTGTCTTAATACCACACAACATTTGTAAAAATAGTTTAATGTCATCTGATACAAAGTTGGTTCTCATGTCTTGATTTTAGTATCTTAGTGCTTAGACGCCTTTCTCATCTTCAAAAATTATTCCTAAAAAATATTCCAAGTTTATTGACTTCATCCGATAAGCAAGAAACCGAATATGTGCGCACAATTTCAAGTTTAATAATCTGCTCTAAAATTTATTTTCCAGGTTATTCTTCGAAAGACGATGCTTGTCTGCATTAATCCTTTTTTATATACCTTTAATGATCCAAAATGGTAGACAGCTAGATGACTTTTCATCTAACAAAATGATCCAAATACCTTTTATGTGCCAGAAACACTCCTGGGCATGTGGCCTCAGACACCTTTAATGCATCTAGTTGGCCTCTCAAGTATTAACTTGTAGAGAAGAACATATCTAATAATGAGACTTTAATAGCACTGCCTTTTCTCTGGAAGATGTTTTCATTAGAGCATTTCCTGTAATCTATGAGCCTCTCCATGTTTCTTCTTCTTTGTTACTGGAAGCAGCTATCTCCTTACAAGAAAAGGCTTTCTCTGTGCTCCATTTATTGTCATTTTTCAAATGTAAAAGGTCCCATAGGACCTGTGGCCCTTCAAAACACCTCTCTTACTTTCTTTTAATGCCATCTTCTCAATGTAGCTTCCTTTAACCACAACTCCCTTCCCCTGTCTATTTTTCCTTATTGTTTTTATCACTTTTTTCATAGAATAAAACTTAGAATGTAAGCTTCATAGGGGAATGATTTATATTTTATCCATACTTAACCTCAAAGCTTAGACTTTTGGCTAAGCATTCAATATATATTTGTTAAATTAATAAATAAATGCTGTTCTGTCCAGAACACTTTCTTACCCTTTAGCATTGCCTAATTAATTCTAGTTTCCTGACCTTCTAGAGTAAGCTAGGTCATCTAGCAATTTATATTTTTGGCACATTGAACCTATCATGGCCATAATTTTACTTTTGGTTGCATTTGGTTAGTGCAGGTCTGAAGGGCAGGTTCTGTGACTGTTGCCTCAGCCCCTCCTCATCACAGTCATCCCAGCTGTCATCCTGGCAGACAGCTGCTACTCAATACATGGTTTGTGACTGAATGAATTACTGTGGAGTTTCATATCACACACAAATTTCAATTCTTAGGTAAGCTCCTGTCTACCTGCCAAGCTTCCTCTAGCAGCCCTGTTCTGAACTCAATTGTAGATAAATTGGCCCTTTTTCAGTTCCTTGAAGGTAACATGCTCACTTGATATACTATTTCTCCTTCCTGGAAATTGCACCCACCTCCACTAATCGTCTTTACACACACTTTGTACAGCTCTCTCCAACATATCCTTTAGATCCTAGCTTACACATCACTTTTCTAGGGAATCATTTTATGCCTTCAAATTCCAAGTTAAGTAAGATTATTTTTTTGTTACAAAGCTTTGTTACTTTCCTTCACAAAAAAAAATGTGTCTATTCTTAAATATTGGCTCATTTTTTAAAAATATCTGATTAAGGACTATGTCTTCTGCTAGATTGCAGGTATCAAGAGAGCAGTCGCCCAGCCCAACACGGATGAGAAGGCATCAGTATTTGATTTCTAAGAAGGAGCTAAGAAATGGCTGCCATTCTTTCAGGGTTCCAGGGAAAGCAATCAGCTCATAAATTACACATTCCTGACCTGGGAAGGAAGTGACAAATTTTCTTTTTACTTACTGTTTTACCTGTTACCCAGCACAATCCCTGGGACCCAGAAAGAGCATAACAAGTACTCATTGGAAAACTGAAAAATGGAATACAGAATATTATAAAGAGATATGGTAATGTCCTCCAGGACTGGAGACTCTACATAAATTACCACTTCAGTTATTTAGCCAAGCTATTTCTCAATAAAATTATTTATTGGCATCATTGTTTATAAATCAGAATTTCTGTCTACTGACATCCTAGAAGTCTCAAAGTTAAGGACAAGTTTCTGACCAGTGGTGACATTGCTGAGGGATAAGTTGAACCGATGAGAGAATCAAATTAATTTACGACAGCTCTTTCAGAATATTATCCTTCATAAGCCATGCCATGTTTCAGAATCCCTAAACATATGCTCTGATCTAACTTTGTTTTTCTTCAAACCTTTTAAAATGATGACTTCTAAAAGTCTATCAAAGTTAGAGAGAACGTAACTTACAGTTCACAGAAATAAGTCAACACATGTAAAGATGTTCTATGAGGAGTTATTTTTAGAGTTTTAATTCAAGATGATAAGTACAGCCCCAGCCGGGGTGTCTCAGTTGGTTAGTGTCTTCCCATATACCAAAAAGGTTGTGGGTTCAATCCTTGGTTGAGGCTTATGTTTCTCTCTTCTTTTCTCCCTCTCTCTCCCCCTTTCTTTCTCCCTCTCCCTCTCCCTCCCTCCCTACCACCTTTCCTTACTCCTCCCTCCCATCCTCTCTCTCTAAAAATCAATGAAATTATATCATTGAGTATTTCTTAAAAGATGATAAAGGGCACATTTCTCCCTTATTGTACTAAATCAAGGACTCCTAGTTTTTCCCACCTGCATCTTTTAACTAAAGACCGCTGGATATTCATTTTGAGGCTCTGGATAGTACTTAGCTAACTTGAACAAAATGGATTAATGCACTGTGGTGACATGGGAGACCATAGCAGAGAAAGAAGTTGTAAGTGAGCATTCAACACTATTAGACCTTGGGGAATAGCTATGGATGACCGGACCTTGCTCTAATAAAAGCCTTCAAAGATTCTTCTCAGGTCCCTACCAGTTTCCCCCCCCTTGTATGAAGTTCATATATCTGTTTCCCTTTCCTAACACTCTTCCTATCAGTTATAACAGAATTATTCTGGGAATATGATAGTCCACAATCTCCGACGCACACATGGAATTTTTATCACATTGCAAAGGATACTTGTGTTGCTGTTCAAGAGGCTCCTCCCAATATAGGTATTTATGTGTTTTCTTATCCTTTATATTTCTTCTCTTTTCCTCCTCTCTACCAAATTCTCCTCTTCCTCCCTTTCCCTTTAAAAATTAAACTAGGTAAGACAAGATTAGGTCTATTTGCAAAGAACCTAAGAAAGAGTCATCTGAATTTCAAAGGCAAACAAGAGCCTAGCATTCCAGAGCAATTCAAATCAATGGTTAAATAAGTTATAGAATTCAAGCATGAATTCCTCAGGGACTGAGGAAACTGATGTAATGAGAAGAAATATGCTAAAGCAGAGTTTTTTCTCACCATTTAATTCCTTCTAACTCTGCCCACTTATACATATACACTAGTCTAGATTATCTAAAAGTAAGGTGACAATAAGAAGCTATGTAGATGAAAAGGAGGGTATCAAAAGGGGAAAGGAGGTTGGGAGGCAGTAGTCAACACAAATTAAGGGGGGAAACAATCATGGGTAAAGGGAGATTGAATTTATGTGAATCAGGGATAGCCGATATATGCAAAGCTATTTTGGTAGATGTTTCTTGGTGAAACACAGAAAACAAGATAAAAATGAAAGTAAGTAGGATAAAAATATAGAAAACCTTAGGCCCACCATTCTTAATTTATCCTTACCTAAGATCTAACCCAGTGAACATTTGTTAGTTCTATGGACTGTTTTTACAGGTGGCCTAGTCTCATAGGCATTGCCTTGCAATAATCAGCAGATAGTAGTACTAGGTCTAGTGATGCCGAAATGTGTTGTTGTTGTTTTTTTCAGTAGTTATTTTAACTGGAAATACTCTATGACTTAGAAAAACTTTTGCCTTAATTTTTTTTAAATCAGTCATTCTCCCCATCTCTGCCCTTTAGCCTTCTTTAATCTTTTCTGAAAATTTATGAGAAACACAGAATTAGAATCTTACCATCCTTAAATAATTACAACATTATTGTATCAAAATGACAGAATTCCTTAAAATGAGTATAATAGTGGCCTTTCACTAGTCCTTTAGGTGGCCATTAGTGTGTGTGTGTGTGTGTGTGTGTGTGTGTGTGATATTTCATAATCTATTCAATGGTACATTATAATATCAGCAGTCCTAACTAAGCCTTTTAGATCTGCAAACCCTACAGTTTCACTGAAACACTAGAGGCCTGGTGCACAAAAATTTGTGCACTCGGGGGGATCCCTCAGACTGGCCTGTGCCCTCTCGCAGTCTGGACACCCTCTGGGGATGTCCACCTGCTAGCTTAGGCCTGCTTCCCAGGCAATCAGGCCTACGCTAGTAGTCAGACATCCCTCTCGCAGCCCAGGAGCCCTCAGGGGATGTCCACTTGTCAGCGGGTAGCAGGCCTAAGCTGCAGTCGGACATCCTTAGCACTGCAGAGGAGACAGGAGAGGCTCCCACCACCACCGCTGTACAGGCAGCCATCAGCCTGGCTTGTGGCTGAGCAGAGCTCCCCTGTGGGAGTGCACTGACCACCAGGGGAAGCTCCTACATTAAGCGTCTGCCCCCTGGTGGTCAGTGTGTGTCATATTGAGCAGTCATTCCCAGCCATTCTACTGTTAGTGTTAATTTGCATATTACTCTTTTATTATATACTAGGGTCCCAGTGCACAGGCCTAGGGAATCCCTCAGCCAGGTCTGTGCCTTCTCACAGTCTGGGACCCCTCAGGGGATTTCCACCTGCTGGCATGCCTGGCCTGCCTGAGTGAGGGGCTGATGGCTGTTTGCAGGTTGGCCAAGCCCCCCAGTGGGAACCCTCACCCCAGGAGGGTGTGGCCAGCCTGGGTGAGGGGCTGAGGGCCGTTTTCAGGCTGCCCACAGCTCCCATTGACCCATTGTCCCAGCGAGGCTGGCTAGAATCAGGTTTCTGGATCTTCTATAATTGAAACTTTATTGCCTTGAGTGGAGGCCTAGTCAGGCAACAAAGCCTCCTGTTTGCTTCAGCTCCGTGGCTTCTATAATTGAAACATTGTTGCCTTGAGCAGAGGCCTGGTTGGCCTAGGCAGACAGTTTCAACTCCATCTCCATCGCTGGTGCAACAGAAGCCTCCTGTTTGTTCTAGCTCCGTGGCTGCCGGCCACCATCTTGGTTGGGTTAATTTGCATATAGTTGCTCTGATTGGCTGGTGGGCATGGCTTGGAATGTAGTGGAGTGACACAATTAGCATATTTCTTATTATATTAGATAAGCAATTGGCATGAGCAACTAGTATAAATTAAATGCACAGTTGCAGCAGTTCAAGAGTTTTCTCTTTGTTGTTTAATAATGGCAAGTAAGATAATATTGTAGATTAGCAATCTAAAGCAGTAACCTGAGGCTATGACATTCCCCTGGGCTAAAAAATCCCACACAACTCATATAAAAAGAGAACAGAGATAAGGCTTTAAGAAATGCTGTTATAATTTAGTAAGAGAAACTATGTTTAGAACCTTGAGCTGATAAAGCTATTTAAACCCACACTGATTAAATCTTTAGATGTGTCATACCACAAAGGAAAGGCAGGAATTTGGTGGGCACAAAGAATACCTCAAATACAATCTATAATTGTACATATCTATGAATGTACGTGTCACATTGAGAACAATAAACTGTATTTTTCCCATATTATTGATGCTTTTGTGTATGGATTTTTGCTTCATTGAAATTATTTTCATTTTTTATAATAAAACATTATTCCCTATTAGGAAGAGAAGAGAAAAATACGACAATATCCACATTACATTTTATTTATATGTACTGGTCATGTTTCCAAGGACACAGTTACTATGACTCAGGTGAGTGAGGGCTTAAAAGCAAAACTCATGACTTAAACATGCTGCTATGCCCTCATCAAGACTACAACTGAAGACTTTCAGGAAAAAATACACTGAAGGTGTGCAATTTATGTTATCTGATTGAATGTAATGCTTTTTATGTTTTTTACCTTTGTCCTCTCTTAGACTGTATCTTTGAAGCGGCATAAATAATATTCCTTTGATCAATTATTCAACTATAATAAAAAATGAATCTACATTTATATATTTACCCAAAGGTCAGGGAGCTAGTAAGAGCAAACAGTATATAGTTGATGAAAGGGAATTATGTACAAATGGGACATAATCTGAATTAGTTCAAATATATATTTAGTAATAGACAAATTATGTTATAAACTTTCAAATTATTTTCTAAATAACAATTCATTATTTTGAATTTCATATTTAGTGTACTAAAGAAAATCATCTCACCTTAAGCTGTTCTTCCAAAGCAGTGGTTGCACGATCTCCACTAGATTCGTCGACTACTACCACCATGTGAGTGAGAGAATTGACCCTGACTTGTTCCTGTTCTAGATCTTCTTGAAGCACCTGAAAGATAATTTTTTAAGTAAATTAAATTTTCTTCCCAAATAAATGATTTCTTTCTGCCATATTTTGGGTGATATACTTTTTTTTATTAAACTAGAACCAGCTATGATACTCAGCAAAATTTGCACATTTCTACCATCAATTGGACTTAAAAGTATAAAGAGAGCATCTGTTCAGAAAGGTGTAGTAAGATGTTCTGCCCCTTATCCCACCTCCTCTCACTTTTCAAGGACTTTTCACCTAAAATTACCTGCTGCCTCTGGCATCTTTAATGTCTCCATCTCTACAGCAGTTCTCCATTATCAACCCAAACAAAACATATTCTCCTTACCCAACTAACCCTCCTGCTGCTCCCATAATATGTGTTCCTCTTCACTGAAAAATAGTTTTGTTTTTTATAGTTGCTCTTTCCACTTTCGTACCCAACTATTCTTTTTGCCCGCTATCCCATTAAAACATCTCTATAAAGTTTGCCATCAACCTCCAGGTTCCCAACTTGAACAGCCATTTTTTAAATCATCTTACTTGACATTTCAATTACTAACCTAATTAACCACTCATTCATTGTCATCCTCCTCTCCTGAACTTTGATTATCCTCCCACCTCACTTATTGCTGTTTTTTAGCTTATTGCTTGTTCCTTCTCCTCTGCTTAACTATAAATCAGATGTCACTCCTCTGTCTAAAATCAATGGATTGCCATCATGCTAAAAAGGAAAATCTAAATTCTTTACCTGAAATATTTTCATGATCTAGCACCTGCCTACCTCTCCTAACGCTGCACATCATTCCTGCCCACTGACACTGTTTTAGCAACCTCTCTGTTTCACAAATGTGTCAAGCTATTTTCTTGCCTGAATTGTTCTTCCTCCATTTCTTTCTAATTCCTCCTTCTCATCCAGGACTCAGTTTATTTAATTTAATTTTTGTGTTCACCACTCAAATCAAGTCTCCTTCCATCACCATTTATGCCCCCTTTATCCTCTTCTACTTCCCTCCAGCCCACTTTCTCCCTGGTAACCACCATACTATTGTGTGTGTCTATGAGGGTTTTTTTTAATTTCTTTATTGATTAAGTTATTGCATATATGTCCTTATCCGCACATTACCCCCCATTACCCCTACTTGTGTCCTCACCCCCCTGTTGTCTGTGTCCACTGGTTAGGCCTATGTGCTTGTATATAAGTCCTTCATTTTCACTACTCAATATTTTCTTATGGATTAGTTTAGTCATTTCTTGCCTGTGTCTTTTTACTCTATCTATACATATTCCAAGTAACTAGAGATCAATAAATGTTGGTGAGGGCAATATGCACAGATAAGTTTGTCTCTTCCTGACTACATAAGGTTTACAATGCAATAGGCTGGTTTATCTTTTCAAAAAGTACAACCACTAATGAGGACAGGTAACTACAAAACAATATTAGTATCTTAAAAAAATCATAGTATAAAAAATAGAAAAAATTCATAGACACAAACAACAGTGTGGTGATTGCCAGGGGGAGGATGGTTTAGAAGAGGTGGCAGAGGGTAAAGGGGGGACATTTGGTGACAGAAGGATAATTGACTTGGGGTGCTGGAACATACAATACAGTGAATAGATGATGTATTATAGAATTGTGCACCTGAAAGCTATATAAATTTGTTAACCAGTATCACCTCAATAAATTAGATTAAAAGGAAAAAGTTTTGCCCTAACTGGTTTGGCTCAGTGGATAGAGTGTCGGCCTGTGGACTGAAAGATCCCAAGTTCAATTCCAGTCAAGGACATGTACCTTGGTTGCGAGCACATCCCCAGTAGGAGGTGTGCAGGAGGCAGCTGACCAATGTTTCTCTCTCATAAATGTTTCTAACTCTATCCCTCTCCTTTCCTCTCTGTAAAAAATTAATAAAATATATTTTAAAAAGAGGAAAAAGTTTTGAATAAAAATCATAATGTATGATTTTTTATAAAGATAAACAGGGATAATCACAGGGATAAATAAACAGTGAACAGAGGAGAAGTAAACATACAAGGTTGCTCTAGAACATAGACATCCTGCCTGGGAGGTCTAGTTTCCACAAGATCTTATCATCATGATATACTGATTATTACTGGACAATCCCAGAGAATATGCAAAACTTCTAGTCATCCATTTTGCTTCTTAGAACATCTAATCTAATAAGAGTAATATGAAAATTGACCCTCACTCCGTTATACCCACAAGCCATGCCCACAAGCCACACCCACAACCAATCTGGAGCATATATGCAAATTAACTCAATTAAGATGGCAGCGGCCATAGAGCTGGAGTTGCCTTGGGCAATGGAGGAAGCCAGGGCCATATGGGCCCTGATCTCAACTCAAGGCTACAAAGTGTCAATTACAGAAAAAAAAACATCCCAGATACCTGCGGGGCTGGGACCTTGGGTTGCCAGGGTCAACTCAGGCTTCGAGCAGGGGACCAAGGCAACAAAGTTTCAACTATAGAAATTAAATAAATCCCAGATACCTGCTTCCAGCAAGGCACCCCAGTAGGGACCTGAACCCTGAAGGGGTCGTGGGCTGCCTGAAACGGCCCTCTGCCCCTCATCCAGGCTGGCCAGGCACGCCAGCAGGTAGACATCCCCGAGCGGTCCCAGACTGCGAGAGGGCACAGGCCGGCTGAGGGAACCCTCCAAGTGCACAAATATTTGTGCATCTGTCCTCATGTGTGTGTGTGTGTGTGTATGTGTGTGCATGCACACACATACACACACAAGGGACCTGGTACACAAAAATTTGTGCACTCGGGAGGTCCATCAGCCCGACCTGTGCCCTCTCGCAGTCTGGGACCCCTCTGGGGATGTCCACCTGCTGGTGTGCCTGGTCAGCCTGGGTGAGGGGCTAATGGCTGTTTGCAGGCTGGCCAAGACCCCCAATGTGGATCCTCACCCCATTGGGGTGTGGCCAGCCTGGGTGATGGGCTGAGGGGCGCTTTCAGGCTGCCCACAGTCCCTTCAGGTTTTGGGTCCCTACTGGGGTAACTGGCCAGCCTGGGTGAGGGGCTGATGGCTGCTTGCAGGCTGGCCAAGCCCCCCAGTGGCATCCCTCACCCCATTGGGGAGTGGCCAGCATGGGTGAGGGGCTGATGGATATTTTCAGAATTTCAGGCTGCCCACAGCTCCCATTGACCCAATGTCCCAGCAAGACTGGCTGGAAGCAGGTTTCTGGGGTTTGTTTATCTTCTGTAATTGATACACTGTTCCTTTAAGCTGGGGCCTAGGCATGTAACGAAACCTCCTCTCTGCTTCAGCTCTGGCTTCTATAATGAAACACTGTTTAATTAGAAGTCAGGCCCTGCCTGCTGTTGCTTCAACTCCTAGGATTGAGACATTTGTTGCAAGTATGATGTTCTCTGGAGTGGAGAGAAGCCCAGCAAACAGTTTCACTCCTACTGCAATGAACGCTGCCTGTTTACTCAGGTCACTGAGTGCTGGCCTCCATGTTGGCTGGGTTAATTTGCATATAGTCGCTCTGATTGGCTGGTGGGCATGGCTTAGGCATCCCGAAGAAATGGTTAATTTTAATATTATGCTTTTATTAGTTAGGAGATATATATATATATATATATATATATATATATATATATATAAAGTAATATGCAAATTAACCATCTCTCTGGGATGCCTAAGCCATGCCCACCAGACAAGCCACACCCACCAGCCAATCAGAGCAGCTATATGCAAATTAACCAAGCCAAGATGGTGGCCGGCAGCCATGGAGCTAGATTAAACAGGAGGCTTCTGTTGCAACTGCCTGTCTAGGCTAGCTGAGCCTCTGCTCACGGTAACAATGTTTCAATTATAGAAGCCACGGAGCTGAAACAAACAGGAGGCTTCCTTACCTGCCTAGGACTTGGCTCAAAGCAACAGTGTTTCAATTATAGAAGATAAATAAATCCCAGAAACCTGATTCCAGCCAGCCTCACTGGGACCTTGGGTCAATGGGAGTTGTGGGCAGCCTGAAAGCCTGAAAACGGCCCTCAGCCCCTCACCCAGGCTGGCCAGGAACCCCAGTAGGGACCCAAAACCTGAAGGGACTGTGGGCAGCCTGAAATCGGCCCTCAGCTCCTCACCCAGGCTGCCCAGGCACCCCAGTAGGGACCCAAAACCTGAAGGGACTGTGGGCAGCCTGAAATCGGCCCTCAGCTCCTCACCCAGGCTGCCCAGGCACCCCAGTAGGGACCCAAAACCTGAAGGGAATGTGGGCAGCCTGAAATCAGCCCTAAGCCTGTCACTCAGGCTTGCCACACCCCAATGGGGTGAGGGTCTACATTGGGGGGGGCGTGGCCAGCCTGCAAACAGCCATCAGCCCCTCACCCAGGCTGGCCAGGCACTCCAGCAGGTGGACATCCCCTGAGGGGACCCAGACTGCGAGAGGACACAGGCTGGGCTGAGGGACCCCCCTAGTATATATACACTGGGCCCCTAATATATATATATATATATATATATATATATATATATATATATATATACACACACACACACACACACACACACACCCACCCCTATATCTAATCTATATCTATCTATATCTATATCTATCTATATCTATATATATATAGATATATACATATATATATTACAAGAATGGAGAAGCAAGTTTGGCATAAGACCTGTTACTTTCTGGAAAACCTGCAGCCCCTACTTGTGAACAATGATGCTTGGCCTCTATCAGGCTAGCTTACTTATTCAAACCCTATGGAAGGTATGAGGAAAGTTAGTAGGCTTGGATTAACACTAATTCACATACATGACCATTTTTATCCTAGGACTTTTCTTCTTCAGGTCTGAACAATTTAAAGCAGTATAAAATCACTTACTTTTACTTCCTCTCTCCAGATTTTCATGCTACATTTTCAAGTGAAGCTATTTAGAATAAAATGACTATTCATCTATTTTGTGTGCGGAATT
This sequence comes from Murina feae, assembly GCA_004026665.1. Taxonomy (NCBI): domain Eukaryota; kingdom Metazoa; phylum Chordata; class Mammalia; order Chiroptera; family Vespertilionidae; genus Murina; species Murina feae. The sequence goes on along the minus strand of PVJC01010975.1, from coordinate 31,073 downwards.
TATACTGTTGATCACGCCTTCAACTTTCCACAGCTTACACTAGTTAATAAAACTCTTTCTGCTCTGAGGGCGAAAATGGAAACGTTAACATTCAGAGTTGTCCTTGAAAGTCATGTTGAGTCTGAGATTTTCTGAATTATATGTGATTAAATTTATTATATATTTTCTACAGTACTTGGATTTCTGATTTTGTTTTGCTTATCTATTTGTTTTATAATCAGAAATTTTGTTCTTGCCCTATTGATCAAGGGTTTACATTTTATGCTTTTGCAGCCGTGCAAAATAACTACTAAAGCTAGTTGTGAGCTGATAGTTTTTAAATCACATAAGAACTATCTGGAGTTATATTGAGTAGAGGAAATTGTGAAAAATAAAAAACAGGAAAGGCTCACCATCGTGGCTGAAAACCATAAAGAATGCATAGCACTGGGTAGATTAGCATAAACTCTATTTTAAGTTATTTCCAGTATCTTTTTTCTCTTCTACTTATTTAAATTATATTTCTCCTTTTGCTCCTAATCAGGGATTAAAATAAAAAAGGTTAAACTGGCCTTTCTGAGCACACTCAACAGCTGCAAGACAGAAGCTACTACAACAGTCTAATCATTTCCTTTGTCCCAGGCCCCAACTCTGAAAATAAATATTAATGAATATCACAGTATTAGCTAATCCCCCATATCAGCAAAAAATAAAACAGTATAAAATAGTCAATGTCCAGAGTTCGTTACTTTTTAAAGGTTGATTGTTGAAAGCAGCAAAAATGCCACACACAAAAAAGTGGGTCTAGAAAGTTAAATTTTTTTGCCAACTTATGTATCCATGAATAAGGGTCATGATCATTGGTATAAAGTGTACCCTCCCGCTTCCTTCCTTGAGAAAACATGGGTTTTCAAGACTACTAATTTTTAAAATATATTAAGGTTGTATAAAGCCATTTTAAAATTAAACTTTAATTAAATATTTACTTCTTATGGATTTGACGTTCTCTTATCTAGTTGTATACAATGGAGATTTACAGTTGATTTGCCAATTAAGCCTTAAATATGAGCCAAATATAGATGTACTCCCAGAGAAGTACACTAAAATTTTTGCCTATCAGAAGATAATGCATTCAAGCTAAAATGGTGTAATATTGTTAAAGTATGGTTTTCTTTATTAAAAAGATATTATTTACACATACATATACACATAATAGATATTTTATTATGTATGTCTTGCCATTATTTTTATTAAAGTAATGCATTTTGCTACACTTACCAGATTTTTAAAATATCTATCATGTTCTTAATTAAATTTCTATTAGATACAAATGTCAGCAACATTTGTTTTCTTTTTCTTTAAAAAATTTGTTTTATTGCTTAAAATATTACAAAGGGTAGTACATATGTTTCCTTTTTTTCCCTTGACCTTCCCCCGGCTTCCCCTACCCCCCAGTGTCTTGTGTCCATTGGTTATGCTTATATGCATGCATACAAGTCCTTTGGCTGATCTCTCATCCACCCCAACCTTCCCTGGCCTTTGTTTTCTAATGTCAACTAATGATCTTTTTTTCCTTATGACAAGAAAAAAGGCCATTGTGAAAGTTAACATTAAAAATGCTTAGATATGAAACTTAGATTTTGTTATACCTGCAAATAATTATATTTCTTATAAATTATCCTCTAGCGAAAGTAGCTGACCAAATTTGCTATTCTCTTAGTTCATAATCACAATATTATGATTTAAAAATTACTTTTCTTCTATTTTCCTTCAACATCAGTGGAACTGAATTCTTCTTACTCTGACTCATGTCAAGTTGGTTTTTCAAAAACTGGCTTAAGACAACCACTGGAGAGAGAGTCATTTCAGTGTTTACTTCAGACTGATGCTATTATATTGTGAAATAATGCCTGGAAAATAAAGGCATAAAGATATGCAAGTCTATGGAATTATTGAATTTAATGCTTAAAGGAGGTGAAGAGCAACAATTAATCAAAAGGTGGACTAATAAAAAACACAGACAAGCCCTAGCTGGTTTAGCTCATGTAGGGGAGGCAACCAATCAATGTGTCTCTCTCTGATCAATATTTCTCTCTGTGTGTCTCAACCTCTCCCTCCTACTCTCTCTAAAAATCAATGGAAAAATATCCTTGGGTGAGGATTAACAACAACAAAACACCAACAAGGTTGGGTCTCGTATAAGCTACATAGGATAGCATACAATATTTCCCTTGGCCATAATATATGCTCAGTAACATCGAACAGAAAAGCGCAGTAGTTGCCAAAGTGCATAGTTTGTTTCATTGTTCCTTGTACTTCAATGATTAACCAACAATAAATTACCAACACTTGCAGGTCCTATGTGTACACACACACACACACACACACACACACACACACACCCTAGAAACAACACAAATCATGGGTTCTGCATGGATGCCAAAGCCATCTACTGCCTCCCACATATCACTTTCAATTAATATAATTACAAAGGTGTTTAATAAAATGTTAAGTTTAAGTAATTTGTCATTTTTTAGCTTAGTCAAATAAATGTGTACAAAAGGAAAGACTAATGAGCACAAAAGTTGGCTCAAATATAAAATTTGCAAACAATCTTAAGAAAGCAAACCAATCAATGAAAGAAAAATACCACATGACATCACTCATTTATGGATAATAAAGACCATTATAAACTGATAAACAAAAATTAGATACAGAAGCAGAGCAGCATTAAACAGACTGTCAAACTACAGCAGGAAGGCCAGGGAGGGTCGGGGGAGGAGGGGAAAGAGATCAACCAAAGGACTTTTATGCATCCATATAAGCATAACCAATGGACACAAGACACTGGGGGGAAGGGGTGGCTGGGGGAAGGTCAAGGGGGAAAAAAGAGACATATGTACCTACTCTTTATAATATTTTAAGCAATAATAATAATAATAAAAACATTTAAAAAAAGAAAGCAGAAGAGTTCCTGGGAACATGGGCTAAGTCCAACATCTGGGAAAGTAATATCTTTGAAAATCCATCTCAGGACCAAAAAAAAAAAAAAATCCCTACTCATGAACAATTAGCTAACTCAATACATCTGGATAGTAATTAATTTTATCTATATTATAAAAGGCCAGTGGCTGTAACGCCATAATGCTGTAACGACCAAGCAACAGGTCACCAGGAGGTGCATGAAGCACATCTCAGTCCCTCCCCCGCCCCTGCCTGCAAGCCACTCCGGATAGTGGGGTGGGGCAGGGCTCATGCAATTTCATGCACTGGGCCTCTAGTTTTCATATAAAAGTGTCCTGGCCAAATCAGAAAGTTTTACAATTTCTTAGGAAATGATGGGAAGGTAGGCGATTTGTTCTTTGCTTCACCTCTTCTCTTACAGACACTCTTGCTTCCTTCTTTTCAGCACCTCTGCACAGACTAGGCTCTCTACCCCCTGCTTCCCTGAATGAAATGATCTGGAAATTATTAGCCATTTTATTGTAAGTCCAATATTCACTTTGCTAAGCCTTGCTGGTCACAATATTGTCTAGTTCCCCATGAGAGTCTATTTATAGTATGTAATTTTGTTGTACATTTGCTGAATATTTTAAGTAAGCTTTCTCAACAGGCTCTCCTAGAAGAGCTTTTATTTTCAGACTCACTTACTTTAATATGATCCCAAAGTTATATTAGGCTTAAAATAAGAACCCATTTTTTAATCTGTCATAAATAAATGTTTACATTTTAAAATATTTACTAACATAGAGCTCAAAATTTTAAAAATTATAATTATTTTAATTTTATACATATTTGTGGTTATTTCCCTGTTTTGTGTGCTTGTGCTTCTTTTTTTTCTAATTATTAATTTATTTATTTTATGTTAGTCCTTTCATCAATTAGGCAGTTAATTAATAAACTGTTCTTAATTATAAATAAATTAATGTTTATTTTTCTGCCAACTCCTGAACTACCAAAGGTGGGGGGACCTAAAGTTCATTTCAATGAAGACATTTGAAAGATTTTAAAAGCACCTAATGCTTCACAATCACAGAAAGTGGGCTTAATAAAAATGAAAACTTATTTTAAAACAGAGTGAACAATGTACCCCTACACCTTTCAGAATATAAATAGAAAGGGCATAGTATATTAGACTGACAAAAATACATTCATGTATATATTCATGTGGGATCTGAAATCAAATTCCCTGGATTTGATTCCTGGGAGCATTGCCAACCAGGTCTGTGACCTTGAGGAGGTTTTCAACCACACCAAGCCTCAGCGCCCTAATTTTCAAAACTGTGATAGCAAAGGTACCTATTACTTCAGGTGGTTAGGAAGACTGAATAAGCTAAAACTGGTTAGCACTTTACCTGGCACCAAGTATGACCTCAATGAATATTAACAGCTAGTTAATTGACCCTCATCTAATTCATACTAGCCACCATCCTCTAATCAATATAAGTACAGCAACGAAATGTGGTTTTGGAAATCCAAGGGAAGAAAGGCTGAAGTTACAGCAAAGTTTTAGAATCTTAAGAAATATATAATAAATTATAAATCCTTAAATAAGATTTTAATTTCCAAGTTATTTTTTAAATATATTTTTATTGATTTTAGAGAGGAAGGGAGAGAGAGATAGAAACATCAATAATGAGAGAGAATCATTGATCGGCTGCTTCCAGAACTCCCCCCACTGGGGATTGAGTCCTGCAACCTGGGCATGTGCCCTGGACCATAATCAATCTGAGGACCTTTCAGTCTGCAGGCCAACACTCTATCCAATGAGCCAAATTGGCTAGGGCTAACTTCCAAGTTATTTACATGAGGTTTTAACAGTAGCTTTAAACAAACTGATCTAGTGGTTTCATACATTGTTAAAAAAATTAGTATTTTCAGAGGGGCTATTTTTTGGAGTGTGGACAGATCCTAGTACTATATAATAAAAGGCTAATATGCAAATAGACTGAACGGTGGAACAACCAGAACAACCGAACACCCGGTCACTATGACATGTGCTGACCACCAGGAGGCGTGTGCGCAATATGGCAGGCTTTGGCCATGGCCGGATGGTGGAGCATGTGAGCAGGGGTGCCAGACCAAGGCGGGGCACCAGTCACTGTCATCAGGGTGAGCCTCTGGGGGTTACCGAAAATTCTTTGCTCCCATGTACTGCAGTCCCACCCGGAGCTCACACCTGCTGCCAGTGCCAGAGCTGCCGCTCACACCCACTGCCAGCGTCAACCCTGATCACACTCGCAGCCGCCTCTCGAGCTGCAGCTTACACCCGCTGCAGGTGCCCAGCACCGGTTCCAATCACTCAGCACCATCAGTGGGTGCAAGCAGCGTCTGCCAGCCCTGATAGCCCCTGAGGCTTCTCCACCATCCCCTGCTCCTGAGGGGTGATCAGGGCAGCAGCCGCTGCTCACATCTGCTAACAGGACTGGCCCTGCTTGTACCCGCTGCTGGTGTCAGCCCCAACATCAGTGAATGCGAACAGGGCCGGCACCATCAGCGAGTGGGAGTGGTAGCGTTGGGAGCAGGGCTGCTGGCAGAGAGTGCACCAGGGGCCACTGTTGAGAGGGACTGGGTGGGGGTTCAGAAGATGGGGGAGACCTGCCTCTGTGCCTATCAAAGGTGCAGGAATTACTGACCTGGGCCCCTAGTCACTAAATAGACCTCAATTCTGCCTTTCCTCTTCCCTCTACACTCCATGAATGCATACATCCAGGCATCCCATGTATAGCTACGCTATTGAAATCAGAAGTTAACAGTGAACACCAAGAAAATCTAATAAATAATTACAAAAATCCTTTAGCCTGATAGTAATTGCTGAAAGAGAAGAGGACAGGCTTACTGGGAGAGAGGGTTGGGGTGAGGGTTTCAGGTACAGCACAGAAAGTCATATGCAGTGATTGGGTAATAGTATAAAGATGTGGTATTCAATCCTACTGGTTATCCTCCTGCTCAAACATTATCATCCTTCCCATCATAAGCCTGTTTTCTTCTATAGTCCCTCTCTAGTCCCCCTTTTCCCCTTATTTTAAAAAAAAGAGCTACAGGATAAATGTTGAAAAATAATTCCCTTAAGAATTTTGATTCTGAGCATTTCATACACAGCCACCATGTGTGCCCTCTTTCCCCACTGCTGATTCTGAGTTTGAAGACTTAAATACATTCTGTCTCTCTGTCCCATATATCTAGATATTCCCAAGCCTGGGGAACCAAGTGCAACATTTGCCCAGTCTCTTTACTAGTCTCTACATTTGCTCCAGCCTCTAGCAACCTTCACTGGAATCTGTAAATAGAGGAAAAGAATCTGGGTTCAGAGCCGAAGTCTATCAATTAATACTCAAGTCACCTTGGGCAACTCCTTAACCTCTCTGAACTTATTTATTTATCTGAAAAATTAGGGATTAAAATTCCTACAAGACAGGTTTAGTATTGCAGTTAAATGAAATAATATATTAGGATCAGCCAACACAGTGTTTAAGAGAGTTGGTAGGTAGATGATGGGAAATGACTTTCTTCCATTTCTGACAGCATCAACTTATCATTCCATTCCTACAATGGAATCCATGGAAGTAGCCCTTCTGGGTATCAGTATTTATTCCCAATATCTTTGATAATCACATTACATATCTTTTAATTAATTAAATATTCTTAGTATACTGAAACTATAGAATATCATGTAAAAATACCTGATTTGATAGTTTTTCCATTCTCGGTAGCTATGACCTACATCTTTAATTGCTAATGGAATATAAAATGTTAATAAGTATAAATTATCTCTGAAAAATTTAGTTCTGTTAAATAAGAGAGTACTACACTACAAATTTTACCATTAGAAATCATTCTGTTCACAACAGAAATATTAAACATGAGATAATAGCATACTATTGTTCACAATGGGATATCCTTTAGAAAGAGACGCAGTGCTATATTAGCCCTTACTTTTAACATGAGACTGGGTGTATGGCTATATATTTTGTTATATAAGACACATGAATGTATTTTTTAAGAAAAATAATTATCTTGAAATTCACATTATCATATCTGTTGTAACTTTCTTGTGAAGAAATGTCCCCTAAAATTCATTCTAATATGTTTATCTACTTATATAATTCATTTTCATTATTAATGTACTATCTGTTCAAAGAAATAAAACTAATTGCTATTAGTTCAAGAAAATATAAATACTTTACATGCTACTAACTCAATAAGTGAGAGAGGATCCATTGTCTTACCCTTTTACCCTCCCCAGAAGCCAAAAACTGCTAATAAAGAAGCATTACAGAAATAATTAAGTATAAAAAATAAACTTTTTACTTTGATGTAGGGCCATTTGTTCCTTTCTTTTGTCTCCCCTGCCCTAGGAGATATATACAAAAAACTATATATATATATATATATATATATATATATATATATATATATATATAATTTCTTACCAATAACAGGCCCCCATTATATATATTGCTGCCTATACTTTCTTCTAGGAGTTTTATGATTTTAAGTCTTACATTTAAGTCTTTAATCCATGTTGAGTTTATTCTTCTATATGGTGTAAGTTAGTGATCTAGTTTCATTTTTTTTTGGATAAATCTGCCCAAGTTTTCTGAACGCCACTTACTAAAGAGACTGCTTTTACTCCATTGTATGTTCTTGCCTCCTTTATCAAACATTAATTGTCCATATAGGTGTGGGTTTATTTTGGGGCTCTCTATTCTGTTTGTTTTTAGGCCAGTACCATGCCATTTTAATTATTATGGCCTTGTATTGACATCAGGTAATGTGACTCCTTCAACTTTGCCCTTCCTTCTCAAGATGTCTGTGGCTCTTCAGGATCTTTTGTTGTTACATGTACATTTTTGGATGACTATAATTAAAATGATTATAATTATTAAAATTATTGACTTATAATTTCTAGTTCTGTGAAATATCATTGGTATTTTTATATCAATTGCATTGAATCTATAGATTGTTTTGGGTAATATGTACATTTTAACTATGTTAATTCTTCCTACCCATGAGTATGATATATGCTTCCATTTATTTGTATCTTTTTCAATTTCTTTCCTCAGTTTCTTATTTTCTGAGTACATGCCTTTTACTTCCTTGGTTAAATTATTCCTAGATATTTTTAATGCAATTGCAAATGGGATTGTTTTCTTATTTTCCCTTTCTGATAGTTTATTGGTGTATAAAAATGCAACCAATTTTTGGATATTTATTTTGTGTACTGCTATTTTACTGAATTTATCAGTTCTAGTAGTTTTTTGGGGAATATTTGGGTTCTCTATATATGGTATCAAGTCATTTGCAAATAATAAGTTTTCTTCCTTTCAAATGTGGATGCCTTTTATTTCTTCTTGTCTGATTGCTGTGGCTAAGATTTATAGTACTGTTGAATAAGAATGGTGAAAGTGGACATCCCTGTCTTATTCCTGATCTTAAGGGAAATTATTTTAGTTTTCCTCTATGCAATATGCTGTTAGCTATGGATTTGTCATATATGAGTTTTGCCTATATTTTTAAAACCCAACTTTAGCCTCCGAATTGCCCAGTGTCAGAGTCTACTACTTTGAGCTCTTTGTTCATTCCCTAAATCTAGTCCTATTGGTTCTGCTGTTGATTTCTAAAATGTGCCTTATACCCATTAACAATTTTCAGTAACACTTCCTTCATTCAGGACCTATGTACTTTCTACGATATCCTCCTAACATGTCTTCTGGCCTCCTGTTCATCTGTATTCTTATTTATCTTACAAGATATATCTTCCTAAAGATTAAGACAAATTTTCCCTAATCGTCACTCTCTTCAGTTTAATTTCTCACCAATAACAGGCCCCCATTACAGAGTAACTCCAAATGCATGAATCTTGAGTTCAAGACCCTCCATGATGAGGCTGTGGACCTCTATCACTAAGCATAGTGCAACACATGACAGGCAAATGATATAACATTTCCTCACCTCATTTTCTTTGTCCAAAGAAATCACTACTTTCAACACATTCTCAAGCCATTTACTACATTCTGCATTGTATAATGATCACTTGTTTTTTGTGTCTTTATTGAATGCCTTAGAATGTGAGTTTCTTGAAGAAGATTCCATATATGGTAGACATCTGTATTCTTCAAAGCCCCATTGTGCTTTTATAATAATTTGTTCAGTGATATAGAATAGAATGCAATGGAATTAAATGAAATGTCAAATCTTTTAGCAGGATTACATCTAAACTCTCCCCATTACATGAAAATCTAGATCATTTTAAAAGTCAGCAGAAGAGGATATTTCCGTCTTAGCAACCCAAATCTTTGAGCTTAACTAAACTTCAAGGCAAGGATAGGTAACTGAACTTCTAAGAAGTAATTTAATTTGTATTAATCAGTATTAAACATAGACCATCAACTGAAGTCAGAATATAGTGCACATGTCCATTTATATCTGACAATTCTAATAGTCTATATGTTTAGGACTTTGCTGATGCTGTTAAGCTAATGGAGCTAATTAAAAAAATCCACTTCTCTCAAAAGAACTGGAAACATAGCTAGTAAACTAAGCTTTAAACATCAATTCAGTCAGACTGTGATATGAGACAAATGATTCCTCTGTCAAATATTTTCTTTTTTATTAAAATACCCTCCAAAAATAGCAAACTTCATTTTCATTAATGAATGTTCAAACCCACAACAGACTTTTGCTCAATAATATTGTCAGTTCAAGGGAAATCCTTTCATTTCTTATCAACATAAGTAATAAAGTCTGTCTTTTAAGATAGAAATAACCAACCAATTATTTCTGACATGTTCTTTCACAAAGGTAACAAAAGGTTCAATTTGTTCACTCTCCAGAGAATCACTTTTGATTGAATCATATCTAGGTAAAGCTTTAAATTCTGTCCTCAAAGCAACAGCTATGAAGAATGAATGGTTTCTTCCAAATTTGTCAGAAAATTGGAACTTTTTCAAGTTACCCAAAGTTATCAGTTTGGCTAGATTTAATAGTAACTACCAATATAGGATTGATTCTTTTACCTTGCCTAATTGGCAAATTCAGTAAAAGTGATTTATCTTCATGGCATTTCCCAGTGGTTCAATTTCTAGCCTGCCTTAGAATAAAATGCTATTGAAATTAAGATAGCAAAGGATCTTACCACAGCACATAGGGAAGCACCTATCTGTAATATTCATAGTATACTTCTGAGATTTACAAAGATATATATCTATATATCTATATATTTCTATATATCTATATATATATCTATATAGATATATAGATATATATATATAGATATAAATATCTCTATATATATGTATGTGTGTGTATATATATATATATATATATATATATATATATAGAGAGAGAGAGAGAGAGAGAGAGAGAGAGAGAGAGAGAGAGAGAGAGAGAGAGAGAGAGAGAGAGAGAGAGAGAGAGAGAGAGAGAGAGAGAGAGAGAGAACACACCCATGTGGACCCTCTTATTGAGCAAAATTTAATTTTTTTCCAGCAATAAAACTTGTATTTTTTCTTTACTTTTGTCATCTGTAATCATCTCTTAGGAAAAAAATGAGGAGGATTCAAGGATTAATATCGAACTACACAAAGCTATAAAAACACCCTAACTGCTATATTAGGTGAAAAGTGTGGTCATGCAGCAGAGTGGGGTGGCTTTTTTGACTACTCCAAAGTTACTGATGCATTTTGTTGACAGAAGAAGACATTTTCTTATTTTTATTCACTTAAAATTCTTGGGAATAAAAGCTGCAAAGTGGATCAATATCTATTTTAATAAGGCTGTGTATTAAACTCAGTTACCTAAATAAAAAATTATCTTATCTTATAAATCATGGCAAGACTAACAAAAAGTTCACTACTTATAGTGTGAAATTTAAGAAACTATACATATTTCACATTTAAATACATTTAACTCCTTTATAAATTGTTTAAAATTGCTAAATCATTTTCTTCTCACTATAATTAATTGAAGTAACACAAAGAGTATTATCAATTGGCAGGCTTTCTCTTGGCTGTGCCTTTTCCTTGTCTTAATTTTATGAAAAATAATCCTGAAGTGGGTTTAAATAGTGAAAGGTGAAAGTTGGCCTCACTTTCTGAACCAGCAAACCTATTTTTTCTGCTTCGTTTTATGTTCTTAAATGAATAAATCTTGGATGTACAAGATCATACAATCAACTTGCATATCATTGTTTCAAATTATTCTCTTCAGAGAGATTTCATACTAATCAGAAATGGAAAATTTTCAAATAATATAAACTATTCAAATTTTATGATAGTATTAGTCAAATATTGTCCCTTCCATTCATTCTAAATCTTTCAGAGCAAAACACAAATCATTTCAGATAATTGTCAGATTTGAAGAATCTGTGGGCCTAATAGAGTCTGTTCAGTTTCAAGCTAAGACTTTTCCCCATAGTTGCCCTAAGTCATGCCATTCTTCTGCCATGTCTCTTTTGGAGTCTTTCTTATTAGTTTCATTCTTAGACTCCAGGCATCCAGTGCCAACATCCTTTCCCCTGATATTCAAAGATACTGGCCTTCATCTGGCCCTTTCCTGAAATTCCTCACAGTCCCAAACTAATAGAAACATTAAAATTATGACTAGAAGAAACACTAGAAACCAACTGTCTCACTTTTATTTCCAAAGTGAAGAGATGGAGAGCCTGAGAGATTAAGTCATTTCTAAAAAGCACACTTTGAGTTAGTGGTAAGGCTGGGATAGCATAATGGCTTCCAGAGTGGAAAGACTGTCACCCGTTCCTCCCTAAACAGGCACCGAGTCAAGGACTTAGGTGCAAATAGTTTACTCAGGAAGTGACCTCAGGAGAAATATGAAAGGTTGGAAATGTGAGGCATGTTACCCCATTAACATCTGGGGTCCAGTCTTGCTGGGAAATTTCTGAGAGATTGTGGGAAATGAAAGGAACTTTGACAAGAATTCTGGGGTGTTTATCCATCATCTCCCATCTCTTGTTGTTAATGGCAGCTCTGACAACACTAACTCCATTTCCTGCAAAGCCTCAAACTGGCTGAGACTCTCCCGTAGCCAGCAAGGCCCTCAGAGAAGCCACTGATCTGTACAGAAACTGTCCGCATGCAACTGCCAGTGAAGCCCAAAGGGAAAACGGCAGGCTCAGACTCTACCAAAGGAATGTAGGGTCCACACAGGAGAAGAGGCCCAATTCAAGATCTAGCACTGTATCTAACTTCTTTATCAGATGCTCAATTAAAATCTATGTGACAAGTTAACCTCTCCTAGTCACAATTTTAATAATAATTTAAATACAGTTGATACTTGTCCTTCCTGTTAGAGTAGTAGATGGGGATCAGCAGAGCTATAACTCTGCTTAAACTGCTTGATCTTAAACTTCTGTGGCAAAAAAAACCAAAAAACAGCTTTGGGGGCAGCATTAGCAAGGGCCTGTCTCATGTGTCATTGAAACACAAAGCTCATTAGAAAAGAAGGTGGGACGTAGAAAGAAAGGTATCTTTTATCTGCACAGAAGAACTATGAAGCTAGTTCTGACAATGTTATAAAAGGAGAGAATGAAGTTGAGTGAAATGCAGACTTAGGAGGTTCGAGTTGAAATAGAAGATATTTCCTTTAAAAGTCATAAATCTAAGAAACACAGATCACGAGTAAAGTCAGATAAAATTCAGGATGCCCAGTACATTTTGAATTTCAAATAAAGAATAATTTGACACATACTTAACTAAAAACATCTTTATTGTTTATCTGAAATTCAAATGTAACCACACTTCCTCATATCTTTTTTTTGCTAAACCTTGCAAACCAAAATCCTGGGCCATTCATGAAGGTTCTTCTGTATGTGTGTCCTAATGGACTAGACAAGACCCGGAGTTAATGATTATAGAAGAAGCCCCCTCAAAATTTCAGAAACATTCTTATAGAAATCCTAATCACAGAAACAAGAAGTTATTTTTGGCAGTTGAAAATCTACAACTAAATTGAAGAAAGATAAGCAAGAAATATTAGATGTTGTGTTTTATAGGGAAGCAATGTTATAAATGTTCACTTTTTCATCAAACTTGGCCTGCTCCAAGAAATTATAAATTGAAGGGGGAAAATGTTAAAAAAACAACAACAACCAAAAAATTGTCTTATTACTTAAATTTGCATTGCAGGTAATCCCTTCAGAGACTCTGCCAGAAAACTATATACGCACATTGTTCTCTTCCAGGAATATGCTTTAATTTTCTTCTCAAATATGAAAAACCAAGTTATATTGTATTTGAAAAATAAACATTTCAAAAATATTAGGCAAAAATTATTTTAAAACTCTTCTTGATTGAAGTTTTAATTCTTTCCTACCTGTAAAAAACAATATATAGACATGTGTATCTGATACACCTATACGTAAAGAGTTAGTTTCCCAGTAGAAAGTAAATAGCATAACATATACTAACCTTATGTTGTTGTACTTGGCGTTTTAGGTCCTCAAGATCAGGTCCAAGGGGCTCTGTCTCCATTTTCCTTGTTCTCTCTTCTGTTTTTGTAAGCCAATCATTTAACTCTTTTAGTTGTTGATTCTGAAGATCCATTAGAACTTTATGTAAACTGAAAATTTGAAAGATGTCTATTATTATTACCTCTATAAAAGCAACATTATTAAATTTGTAACTAGGTAATAGTGTTGACATTAACACTTTATGGTGTATTTACATTGTTTGGCACCTGTTGGACATTAAGAAGGTAAGTAGAGTCCACAATCAACCATCTATGATGTTATTCTTTCTCTGATTTATTGCAGTTCACACATCCCAATTTTTAGAAAGTTTTATATAGCTAACTCAATGTGAATATGGCTAAGTGAAGTGAGGGCCATCTTTGGAAATTGAGCTCATAAACATATCTTGGTATTCGTTTGTTTATATTCCCATTATTTTAATATGTGGGGTGATTCAAGATAGCCACACATTTCTTTGTCACTCTTCCCATCAAGAGATGGAGTCTATTTCTCATCCTTTTGAATATGAACTGCCCTAGTGATTTGTTTTAACCAATAGAATATAACAATGCACCAGCTGCATTTGTAGGCTATAAGATAGCAGGCAGCATTTAGACTCTCTCTCTCTCAGAACCCAGCTGCCATGATGTGAGGAAGGCCAGCCTCAACTACTGGATGATGAGAGTCCATGCTGAAAGTGACTCAGGAAGATTAAACTGCTATCTTACAAGCTGAGCTTTCTGCTGAGTACAGTCCAGTGAGTGACCCCAGCCATACGAAATCACAGAACAACCCTGCCTATTTCCCTCATCTACAAAATCATGATGTAATGATAAATTATGTACTCATCAATTAAGTTTGGGAATCATATGTTATGTATAAATACATAAGGTAAGTAATGTTTTCCCAAAGATGTACATAATACTGGGCTGGGTAATGCATTTCAAGTTCAAAGGCTTGAATTTGCAGCCTGGCTATGTGCCCTAGAACCAAGTTCTTACACCTTCTCTATTAGAATTCAGCATCAGGGACATGGGATAAGCTCTGGCTACTTCATGGTAAGGATGAAAATTAACATTGAGGTTATTTCATCCACTCAACACAAATTTGAGACTCAAATGAGAAGTATTAATACCTATTTTAAGGTAAATATTCTGTATGAAACCACATTTAAAGCATTTTTGGTAACTATAGTATACTGAACAGTGATCTTATAATACTGATAAGGAGGACACACAAAACCAGTTTCCAATTGTGGTTTCATTAACCAAGACTTTGACTGGAATATCATGATGGAGAGACGCATGCCTTGACTTTGGATGCCACCAAAAAGCTTTACCCTAAAAATAATTAAGAGCCTCTTGGGGAAACAGCCTAGTAGCTGGCTTACTCATATGGCTCTGGAAGTCTTTCCAGAAAAAGAATAAAGTATGGTTTCCTGGGAGATGCCAAAGAAAGAACCTCAAGACATTTTGGGAACCTCGAACTTGAGGAATCCACCCAAATATATAGGTATTGCAGGAAAATTCTGATGGCAACTGTGTGGCTTGGCTTCTTCACCCTGTGGGCTATTAAACTCAATCTGGAGATTCCTTATGAGATTCCAGCAAAGCAGATTATGAAAAGCCTATATAACCAATTACTACTCTTGTTGTGGCCAAATTGAAACTGGACTTAATGCAGTAAATAGTCTTGATTTGGCTATATTTGATAAAAATGAGGTGTTAGCTGTGCGGTTGTACTCAGTAGTCAGTGTATCAGTCTGTGCACCAAAGGGTTACAGGTCCCATTCCAAGTCAAGGATACATACTTAGGTTGAAGGTTTGCTGCCTAGCTAAGGTCAGGGTGCTTGTACAGGAGGCAACTAATAGATCTCTCTCTCTCTCTCACATCGATGTTTTGTTCTCTCTCTTTCTTTCTCCCCGTCCCTCTGTCTAAAAATCAATGGAAAAAAATATACCTTGAGAATTTAAAAAAGGTGATTTTAGGGAAAAATTGTGTTTTGATAGAATCTATAATACATAGTTATGGATATTAGGGTATAATTCAGTTAACTAATCACATTTTTTTCACCTATAAAGTGAATTGGATCCTGATTTTTCTAATTTTCTTTCAAATGAATGTTTTATTTTTCTCCCATCCTTTGACTTGAATTATTGAGAACTACTGATGGGGTATAATTCATAGAGAATTTACTTGAGCACCCAATGACATCACCAGAGACATGAAACTCAAGACAGAGGATCTATCAGATCGTCACTACTTGATTTCATTCCAGAAAACTACTTGTCTCTGAAAGTCTCTTCAACTGACAGTTTTACAAACTCAAAAAATAGTTTAGAATTTGCTGCATTCATTAACCTTTGTGGGGTTTCTCTGTTCTCATAGACATGCAGCTTATTTACCTAATGGCTTTGCATACACAATATAGGTCTCCCTCTGGAAGCCCCTCTGCATCACTGTCTCCTAAAGTGAGACTCAATAATTTAACCGAACTGACTTATTTTCATGATTACTTAATTGAGCCAATGAAATATGTAGCAATATATCAACTCTGCTTCCAGAATGTCAACCTCTATTATTTAAAAGGAGAGATTAAAGGGACCACGGTTCTGCCACTTTGAAAGTGCTTCCTCTTTTCAGCAGGGAGATCTTAGAATGTATCCCTTAGCCTAATGTGAATTAAGTAAACCAAAGTGCTTCAGGCAGGTGACACATATTCATCCAGAGAAGCCCCTCCACCAAATTAATCTGGGGCACTATAAAGTCTGCCCCACCATCTATCACATGGTTCTTCTCTTTCCTCAGACCTTTAGTTATTAATAATTCTCCTTCGCATTTTTATGCCATGCCTTTTTAACCTTCTTGTCAAATCTGTCACCTCTAGTATACAACAATTCCATATCAAGATTATGATACTTCAGGAATTCTGGCCCATCCCTACTTTGGAAAAAATCAGCTAACAGTCTCTCTGTTCCAGTCTCAAATTCCATTTCCTTAATCAGACATAGAGAGACACTATGCGGGTAGGGACCATGAACCTTGGCAGCAGGAAGCAGTTACTGAAGACAGAGCATCCTTCCTCATCACCCCTAAATGATGTCAGGAATGGAAGTCTCAGAGTGGGGAATGAGATAGGCTAGTAAGCCAGTACAAGTGGAAGAGGGAAATTGAGACAGCTAGTTAAATGGCCAAGAAGTTTATAGTCACCTAGTAAATCGCAAAATCCTATCTTCAATAACTACGCACACTTAAAAATAAACGGTTCATACTTTGCCCCAACATGAGGATAAATACCTTAAATCACCCTACTCAGGGAGATACCAGTAGATAATAGAATTCCAATTAGTGACATCTGTGCAAACCACACCAGAGAACAGGTGAAGTTAAGGAAATAAACCTCATTTTAGCACATCAGCAGAAAACATGAATATTCTACTCAGATCCTCCCCTAAGACCTCCCCAGAACTCCCCACCTTTAAAACCCCTCAGATAAAGGTCCCAGCATGTGCTCTCCCTCATAACAGCACTCCCATACCTTTCCCTCCCCTCTTCTTTCCCCAAAGGCATTCACCTCCTAAGCTCCTGAAGACCGCACAAGGCTTGCAACCAGGGAGCAAGGGGTAGAAGCAGCTTATCTCGGGCTCACCCCGTGAACCTGTCTCCAAGGCCCCCTTTTCTCTGACTTCTTAGTGAGCCAAAGCAGCCCAGCCTAGGCTCATTTCCCTGCCTAGTCTCTCTCCCATTGCTTCTTCTATCCTAGGCCTTTCCTTGTTTCACTGTCCCCAACTTTAATAAACACCTTCTATAAATTAAAAACAAATTTTAAAAAGTTTTTCCCCTTAAAATGAATGTATCCATCCTCTTCTCTACAGCATGATCCACTCCCACCAATTGGTATACTGATATCTTGGGCCAGGGGAAAAAGCAAAGACAATAGGTAATGTTCATTTTTCAAAAGTTCCCACTGAATCTGATACCATTACGTTACATCACCTGGTCTTGGAAGCCCTGTTTTAGCCCACAACCTCATAACAAATACTTTAGAAAGAATTGACCTGCAAAGTTCCCCTTCCAACAACTAGAAATGAAAGGCAATTTTCAACCGTCCCTCAAAATTAAATGTCTATTAATGTTTATTTGTTCACTGAATGGAACGTGAGAAATATTATTGTGATGAAAAAGGTTTCTGTGAAACAAATGTATGCCATTGTTTTCAAAACTCTGATTTCTTTTATCCTTCTATCCACGTAGCTCAACAATTTAATTATGACATTCTTCAACTATCCAGCAAAAGATTAAAGTTAAAAATGCAAACAAAATCATTTGAATTTCGAAAGTATAAATTCAAAATAGTAATCTATAATAATAAAAACATAATATGCTAATTATAATGGACAGCCGAACGACCTTCCAGACGTCATTCCAGACGTCCTTCCTGATGAAGCTATGGTGGCAGGGGCAGAGGCAGAGGTGGTTAGGGGCAATGAGGCAGGCAGGCAGGCAGAGTGGTTAGGGGTGATCAGGCAGGCAGGCAGGTGAGCGGTTAGGAGCCAGCGGTCCTGGATTGCCAAGAGGGATGTCTGACTGCCAATTTAAGCAGGATTGGGCCTAAACATGCAGTCAGAAATCCCCCGAGGGGTCCTGGATTGCGAGAGGGTGCAGACCAGGCTGAGGGATGCCCCCCATCTTGCACATATTTCATGCACCAGGCCTCTAGCAGTAACATAATAAAGAAACTGCATGACCGTGTGCAAAAGATTCAAGACATTATGTTAATCCTCAATTCAATCTTTCTGAGTAAATACTTACAAAGCAGATAAAGAAACTCACAGAGGTCATCATAAACCGAGGACAACTATTAAATACAGTGATTGGAAGGCTGTTTAAATTGTCTCTGGTATGAATGGGGACTGTTGACACTCTGAAATGTATATTCATTCATATTGCAATAAAAGCTCACTCTAAACTTCATTATGTCATTATACAACCTCTGGCACAGTGTCTGGCACATACTAGACCAGTGGTTCTCAACCTGTGGGTCACGACCCCTTTGGGGGTCAATGACCCTTTCATAGGGGTCGCCTAAATATATCCTGCATATCAGATATTTACATTATTATTCATAACAGTAGCAAAATTACAGTTATGAAGTAGCAACAAAAATAATTTTATGGTTGGGGGTCACCACAACATGAGGAACTGTATTAAAGGGTCGCAGCATTAGGAAGGTTGAGAACCACTGTACTAGACTCACTCATGGTAACTATTTCTTGAATGAATAAATGGCAACACAATCAAACATAGGAAGACATAGTAAAAAATGCAACCATTTTCCCAGTCAGAAATATCAGAATTAAGATTATAAAAATGTCAACTTTCATTAAATGTGCTCCTGTTGAGCCAGCCTACTAACTTTATTTGAGTCATTTTTTTAGTCATAAATTCAAATGTCATTATCTTACCCCTTGTCAGATTGGCCACAATGTTTCTCAAACATGGAAGTAGCATTTTTTGGACTTTTTCCACCTCAGGACCTTCCTATTTGCTATCCTTTGCCACAACTATATGTATGGCTGTTTTCTCCCCTCATTTAGGGCTCTCCTTCAGAGAGGCCTTCACTAATCAACCACATACACACAATAACACACACATTTCCTTTTCTAAATCTATTCCCTGCCTTTTTTTTCCTCTTTATAATTTAATGTCATCTGATGATATTCATGTCTGTCTCCCCTCCACACCCAACTCAGAATGCAAGTTCAATAAGAGAGGGAGTAAGTCTGTTCACTGATTTTTTTCCTGGTATCTAAAACAGTGTTGGGAACATAGTAGAAAAGAACTATTAGATGGATGAATGCATTATTAAACTTAATTTTGTAACTATCATTATTTACCTTTGTGAAAAGGCATAGTTCCAAAAGAAATGCTACTTTATACTCTCATTTCTATGAATTATGGAAATTTGGCTTTTCTGTTTATAATTTAAGCTATGAGTCACATAATTTATATTATTGGAACAAAGAGTGCCCACATACTTACTGCACATTTACAGAAAAAAATTTTTTCGTGGCCAACCACACCCATTTGTACCTGATCAAATTACTATATGTTAATAACCACTGCTTAGTAGGTCAGTAATTAATTGTCAGTACTCTCATATTGTCTCTATTATATGTTCTTGCATAACAATCTTGCTATCCCATTAATCACCCATGAGAGATTATTTCAACACTTGAGGACTGAATGAGACATCACCAGCACCATTTTTGGAGCTTCTAAGAAAGCCGTTAAAATATTTGGCCCATCTCAGTGGATAGCAAAATAGAGAAAGAAGATATTGAAAATAGGGCTGTACAAAGGAGTATGGATTTACAATTTTAATATAATTATGGCAACTATATCAGTGCTTCTGACACTTTAATGTGCTTTTAGCAATCAGCGGGTCTTTTGTTAAATTGCAGATTCTGATTCTGTAGATAAGAGTGAGGAACAAAATTGTGCATTTTTAACAAGTTCTCATGTGATGCTGCTGTTGCTGGTCCTTGAAGCACCTTAATCTACAAGGAATTCTCTTTTTATCATTATTGTAAAAATTAAAACATGAATTAATGAAACTATAATATAAAATCAAAAGTAAGAGCTTGAGATTATATTGTTAAAGATGTTTATTGCGACAAATTCACTTGAGGAACAATCTAAGGAAATTCATACATTTGTTCATCCATTCATACATATATTCATATATGCAATATGTTTGTCACTTCACCTGGGACAAAACAACCCACCCATTTGTTCAGTACTTCATTGTTCTCTAATCATTCTCATACATTTTATCTCATTTCAAGATTGGAACACACATTTTAAAAAAAAGATGAGTCAGATTTGTTAGACAAAATTTTCTCTCCAAAGTATTGATGGTGATTCACAATTATTTCCAAAGTGATGGCTTGCATTTTAACCGAGACACTACTTATATCTCTCCTTCCACTGATGGAAACCAGAACATAACTTCAGTTGGCCTCCTCACTGACTTGCTTTCATTTTTTTGCTATCACAAAGGTTTCAGCTTCCCTCTTCATGTCCTAACTGCAATTACCACAGAAGTTGATGGAACTTGTTGTGCTTATCTTTATCTCTTTGCAGAATTATCAGTAAATCTCTTTTGCTCTCTGCAGGTTACATTTTTCAATCAAATTAATTAGTTTATTCATAGAGAAGACTATCTTCTGTGGTTCCTATGCCAGTGTCTTCTTATACTTCCACAGTGGAAAGTGTTGTCTTTTTATTTCTCTGTCACCTCCCACACCCTGAAGGCTATTTTGTAGCATAACAAGAAACAAAAAAAACAAAACATTTTTGTCTACTCATCTTAAGGTTTTGAACTCAAACCTGTCAAGATTGTTTTGTTCTAATTATTGTATTTTAATTATACAATCAAGGGCATTTAGTTCTTTCATTTCAATTTCATAAACATTGTAAAAAAGTTGTAATAGACCAACAGCCACATGTTTCTGCTGAAGTACTTTGTGGCTAGAGATAACTAACAAACTTCTTTATTATATCAGATTTTACTTCATCATCAGTTCACATCCATGAAGATATCAGAATTGGAGAGGAAAGAAGTTAATAAGAATCAAAGGAGGATAGAATATAAATGAGGAAGAAAATAAGAAGCATCCTCATGTTTATGTTGTTACTTATATTTCTTTGCAAG
Organism: Murina feae; assembly: GCA_004026665.1. Lineage (NCBI taxonomy): Eukaryota > Metazoa > Chordata > Mammalia > Chiroptera > Vespertilionidae > Murina > Murina feae. The sequence continues at coordinate 9,906 of PVJC01010975.1, read as the reverse complement.
CATATTTTCAATGTTTCAATTGAAAAATTATAACTGTATTTTTTTTCTTTATTAAGGTATTACATATGTGGATTTTGTCAAATGCTTTTTCTACAACAATTGATATGACTATCCAATTGATGCAGATAAAAATTTATTTTTATCTCCAAATTTCTTTACGGGGTGTATCATGTTTATTGATTTACAGATATTATACCATCCTTGCATCCCTGGGATAAATCCTACTTGATCATGGTGTATGATCTTTCTGATGTACTGCTGGATCCTATTTGCTAAAATTTTGTTGAGGATTTTGGCATATATGTTCATGAGGAATATTGGCCTGTAATTCTCTTTCATTGTATTGTCTTTATCTGGTTTTGGTATTAGGGTAATGCTGGCTTCGTAGAATGAGCTTGGAAGTGTTCCTTCCTCTTCAATTTTTTGGAATAGTCTGAGGAGGATAGGTTTTAGTTCTTCTTTGAATGTTTGGTAAAACTCCCCTGTGAAACCGTCTGGCCCCAGGCTTTTGTATGCTGGAAGCTTTTTGAGGACTGCTTCAATTTCCTCCATAGTTATTGGCCTATTGATCTGATTGAGTTTCCAAAGGTTGTATTTTTCCAGGAACATGTCCATTTCTTCCAGGTTGTCTAGTTTATTGGAACAGAGTTGTTCATAGTATTTTTTTAATCCTTTGTATTTCCGTGGGGTCTGTTTGTTATTTCACCTCTTTCATTTCTGATTTTGTTTGGGTCCTCTCTTTCTGCTTCTTGGTGAGCCTGACTAGAGGTTCATCAATCTTGTTTATCCTTTCAAAGAACCAACTCTTGATTTCATTGATATTTATTTATTTATTTTTGGTCTCTAAGTCATTTTGGTCTCTGATCTTTATTATCTCCTTTCTTCTGCTCACTCTGGACTTTTCTTATTTCTCTCTTTCAGGTTCTTTGAGTTGTAGAGTTAGATGATTTATTAGAATTTTTTCTTGTTTTTTGAGATAGTCCTATAGAGCTATAAACTTCCCTCTCAGGACTGCTTTCACTGAGTCCCATAAATTTTGGATTGTTGAGTTTTCATTGTCATTCATTTCCAGGGTTTTTAAAATTTCTTCTTTGGTCTCATTTGTAACCAAATCATTGTTTAATAGCATGCTATTCAGCTTCCAAGTGTTTGAATTTGTTTGTTTTTCTTATAGTTTATTTCTAATATTATGCCATTGTGGTCTGAGAATATGCTTGGTATAATTTCAATCTTCTTGAATTTGGAAAGACTTTGCCTGTGACACAATATTTGATCTATCTTTGAAAATGTTCCATGTACACTTGAGGAGAACATATATTCTGTGGCTGTGGGGTGAAATGTTCTGAAGATGTCAAGTCCATCTGATCTAATGAGTCATTTAGGATTGTTGTTTCTTTGCTGATTTATTTTTTGTCTAGAGGATTTATCCAGTGATGTCAGTGGGGTATTAAAGTCTCCTACTATGATTGTATTGTTGTTAATCTCTCCCTTAATTTCTTCCAGGAGTTTTTTTTTATGTATTTGGATGCATATATGTCTACCAGGGTTATATGCTCTTGTTGTATTGATCCCTTTCGTATGATGAAGTGGTCTTCCTTATCTCTTGCTAGGCCCTCACTTTGAGGTCTATTTTTTCAGATATAGGTATGGCTACCCCAGCTTTTTTTTCACTTCTATTTGCCTGAAATATATTTTTCCATTCCTTCACTTTCTGTATGTATGAGTACCTTGTTCTGAAGTGGGTCTCCTGTAGACAGCATATACATGTGTCATTTTTTAAAAAAACATTCAGCCACTCAATGTCTTTTGATTGGAGCATTTAGTCTGTTTACGTTTAAAGTTCTTATTGATACGTACTTGTCTGTAGCCATTTTTATTTTTTGTGCCTGTGTTCCTCCTTCCCTTTTTATTTTTACACCAGTCCCTTCAGTGTTTCTTGCATTGCTGGCTTGGTAGTGGTAAACTCCCTTAGTTTTGTTTTGTTTTTGTTTTTTGTTTGTTTGTGTTTTGTTTGTTTGTATTTGTCTGTGAACCTCCTTATTTCCTCTTCAATTTTGAATAATAGCCTTGCTGAATAAAGCATTCTTGGATTCAGCCCCCTGCTTTGCATCACTTTGTAAATTTCCTTCCATTCCTTTCTGCCCTGATGTGTTTCTGTTGAGAAATCATTTGATAATCTAATGGGAGATCTGTTGTAAGTGTCTTTCTCTCTCTTACAGCCTTTTAGATTCTCTCTTGTCCTGAACATTTGCCATTGTAATTATAACGTGTCTTGGTGTCGGTCTTTTCTGGTTCATCTTGTTTTAGACTTTCTGTGACTTTTTTCTTCCCCACATCAGAGAAGTTTTCTGACATTATTTCTTTAAATCGGTTTTCTAAACCTTGTTCCTCTTCCTGTCATTCTGGCTCCCCTATTATTCTTACGTTGCTTCATTTCATATTGTCCCAAAGCTCCCTTGGGCTTCCCTCCTGTCTTTTTTTTTTTTCTCCAGTTGCCATTCAGTTTGGGTATGTTTTGCTTCTCTGTCTTCTAATTTCCTAATTCGATCCACTGCTTCTCCTAGTCTATTGTTGAAACTTTCCATGGTGTTTTTTATTGCAGCTATATCACTCTTTACTTCTTATTGATGATTCTTACATAAGTTGTTGATTTTTTCATTCATCTGGTTTATGAACTGTATGACCCTTATTCTGAATTCTTTTTCTAACATATTGCATGCCTCCATTTCATGTAGCTGCTTTTCTAGTGATTCCTCCTTTTCTTTCCTTTGGGATTACTTTGTCTCCCCATTTTTGCTCTCATCAAAGGATCTAGGTGTTGAGTCATGTGGAGGCTGCTCCTTAGGTGACAGTAGCTCCTTAGGTGACAGCTGCTCCTCAGGTGGTAGTGCAGGCCTTATTTCTTACCCAAGTCACAGAGGAAGGGATGGTTAAATTGCAACTGCTGTTCTTCAGCAGACTCAGGACAATGCCTGGAATTTGATCATTCCCTCCTTGCAGCACAGAGTCTTAGAAGCTGGAGCTCCCATGTGAATCCAGTTCCTAGATGTGGTGTTTCTGACCGCAGAGTGAAAAATTATAACTTTAAATGTAACTTTTGTCACCATACTCTAGCTCCCTTATCCCCATAGAAAACATCTGCAAAGATAACATTTGTGCACATGCATGCATGCACACACACACACACACACACGAGTGGGACAACTGGAATAGACTGGGGCGGGGGAGGAGTAAAATATATAGAGAAGGTAAATTATCTAGTATACTTTTAAAAACCATGGCTATTCATCTTATAATAATGATAATTCTTTACATTTTGTAATAATGTTGCTCTTACAAACTACTTTTTCATACTCTATCTCAGCCAATATCTTTAGAGGTTTGCCAGCCATGTGGAGCTGCTACTGTTTCCTAAAGCAGATACTAAGGATCACAGAGAGAAAGTGTGTTGCCCAGTTCACATGAATAGCTGTGTGACAAAGTGAGACCTATTCCTTAGGCAAATTAGAGCAGACTCAGCACAAGGTGAAAATGAGAGTATGTTATCACCTCTCGGTTTTTCAAATTTCATGTTTAGTGTTTAATAATTGTTTATAGTTTCTGGGCTAAATGGTATTCCCTAGATCAGTGGTTGCCAACCACTGGTAGTCTGTGAGGTCTGAAACGTTCCAAATGTGATTTAAGGAAATCTTTGGAGCAGTGGTTGCCAACCAGTAGTCTTTAGACCACTGGTGGTCCAGGAGGTCCAAAAGGTTGGCGACCACTGCTCTGGATGAAACCTATAAAAAGGAACATCTGCAGGTAAGACAGTATAATGCAGTCACATATTATCACAACTACCACCTGGCATTAGACACTAGCATCTTTTACTTGGGCTATCATACTGTACTGTCTTCTTTCAATGTCATTACTGGAATTTTTCTTTACCTGTCCCTCCCCTACCTAAAACTGTCTGATGGATTTTTCTTGCACTTATTCTAGAACTCAAAACCCTTGTCTTTTACCCTCTATGACATTGATTGACAATGTCACATAGGACAAGACCCCTCCATATGTTTCAAGCACATCTCATAACACAGCTCTCTAATTCTCCCTGATATAATTTTCCATTCATGCTGGCCTTTTGGTTACTCTAACAAGCCAAATGGTCCCTATTTTGGGTTCTTTGCATTGGCTATTCCCCCTGTCTGGAATATACTTCTTCCTGATCTACAAATGTTGGCTCCTTCTTATGACTGAAATTTCAAATTAAATGGTACCATCCCAGAAATAACATTCCTGAATCACAAAGGTTAAAAATTAGTCCCTCAAATACTCTCTTTCACAATACCTTTTAAATTCTTCAGAAAACTTATTCCTATCTAGAATTTTTCTTATGTTCTTTTTTATTGGGTGTCAACCTCTCTAGAGATTGTCCTATTGTCATAATCAGCTTTTTGTTTCCTCTAAAAAAATCTAAGAAGAATCAAGTCCAGCACAGTTTTTTAATGGCTTATTTAATTTAGAGTTTAATAGATTTTATGCATGAATGCAATATTAGTAAAAACACTATAAAATACTTACTGTTATTTCTAAGCTCACAAAAGATTTCTCAATGTACTTTGTGTGTGTGTGTGTGTTTTAACAAATTGTCTAGAAAAGATTATGGGCTACAAGTGGCTCGATATTCATGTCTCATTTTTATTTATTTATTTTTAAACATATTTTTATTGATTTCAGAGAGGAAAGGAGAGGAGGAGAAAGGTAGAAAAATCAATGCTGAGAGAGAATTATCAATTGGCTGCCTCCTGCATGCCACACACTGGGGATCAAGCCGACAACCTGGGCATATGCCCTGACCAGGAAATGAACCATAACCTCCTGGTTCAAAGTTGACACTCAACTACTGAGCCATATGGCTGGGCTGTATCTCATTTTTAAAACTCTAGGTTTTATCAAAAGCTATGCCAGCTAAAAGGCTGCCCTTGCTCTCTAGACAATCATTCAAAAACAAACAAAAAACACACAAAAACAGTTTAAACACTAACCAAAGCCTCCAAATATTTCCCTAGGAAAAAAGAGTTTTTGTATGTCAATCCTAGCTAAGTAATGATATTACCATTTTAGGTATGTGTATATATTATGTCTACTCTCACAATTCACCTTTTCTTGCAATTCAGTCTCTAACTGCAATTAATTAATTGACTAGTATGAATAATTAATGCTGCATTGTTAGCCCTATTGAAAAAAAAAAAAGGAGTGAGGAACAAGGGCAGGTACTTAGCCTGCAGAAGAAGGTGGGTAAATAGAATGCACAGAGAAGACAGTGGTGCCACTGTGGAAAAGGCAGAAAAAGAGGAGGGCAGATTTTAGACTTTCAAATTTTGTCTGTGTTTGCTTTAAGTCCCATAGATCAGAATAGAAGTATAAGAATGTTGGCATATGACCACAAGCAGGTGGCTGTATATTTTATGATTTATGATGATAAATGGGCGGAGTAAATTATTTGACCCTTGGGTATGGGGAATGCGGTAAAAACTTAATAGTTATAATATGGTTACTATAACCCACACCTCAAGTTTTAATTGCAATCATTCAACTGATCATAGCAGGGGAAAAATGTCAATACGCACAGACTAGTAACTCTTGGTTTGGAATACCAGTATTTGTGAAAATTCTAGCTTATCTATGCCCCCCTTATTCTTTCAAAAGATATGAGCTCAAAAATTTATATTTCCCCTCCCTATTGTCACATTATAATTTAGTACTGGAATTGTAATCCTGCCAGCATATCTAATGAGTTTCTTTAGTTCTGTTTTAAAGCTTTTAATCTTTATAAATAATAGCTAAGTAAACTTAAGGTGCTTGGACAATTTCTTTAGCTTAATGTATTCAAATCCACAGTTGGCACTTCATTTCTTTGCATTTAAAAATAAATCTATCTTGTCTTGATAGGCTCTACATGAATACACACACCTAACAATATAAATCAGAGCAATACATCGAGAATAATGGAATCTACTTGTTACCTTTATAAGTAACATGCCATTTTCAGAAATGTCTCCAAGTCAACATATTCTTTTTTTTTTTTTTTAATCTTCACCAGAGGATATTTTTTCCATTGATTTTTAGAGAGAGTGGAAGAGGGAAGGAAAGACAGAAACACTGATGCGAGAGTAACACATTGATTGATTGGCTCCTGCATGAGTCTCAACCAGGGTCCGGGCCAGGAAGGAGCCTGCAACTGAAGTATGTGCCCTTGACCAGAACTGAACTCAGGACCAGTTGGTGTACAGGCTGATGCTCTATCCACTGAACCAAACTGACTAGAGCTACTAGTTAACATATCCTACCCTATATAATAAAAGCCTAATATTCAAAGTGTCCAACCATTCATTCGACCTTTTGACCAGTCGCTATAACACACACTGACCACCAGGGGTAAGACGCTCCAACCAGTAGATTAGCTTGCTGCTGGGGTCTGGCTGATCAGGAGTAGGCAAAATGGGCCGGATGTGCCCTGGAGCCAACATCCCACAGTCCCTCCCTGGCCTCTAAAATATTTATTCTAATTAATTTCCTTCTGATGTGCACGAATCCATGCACCAGGCCTCTAGTTCTTAAACTATTTCAGAACCATACAATACTTGCATAAGAATTTCCAAACATAGATAAGAGACTTTTTTCAATAAGATTTTCATACACATATGATTTAATAGTTTTATTGACTTTAGAGAGAGAGGAAGGAAGAAGGAGAGAGAGAGAGACACATCGATGAGAGAGAAGCATTAATACTGATCAGCTGCCTCCTGCATATACCCCTACTAGGGATTGAGCCTACAGCCTAAGCATGTGCTCTGACCGGGAATCAAAGGAACGACTTCTTAGTGCATGCATGGGTGGATGTTCAATCACTGAGCAACACCATCTAGGCTCTATTTAATATTTTTTGAGGGCTTTTCCTTCTGAAGAGAAATTTCCTATCAACTGTACCTTATAGGTGGTTCTATGTACAGGCACACATTTTATGATGCTTCACTTTATTGTGTGCCACAGATCTAGCTTTTTTTTTTAATAAACTGAAGGCAAAACCCACAGATCCTCCACCAAAAAAATTTACAACTGGCTTCATCGCTATACTAACTTTATCTCAGTGGTCTGGAATCAAGCCTGCAATATCTGAGGCATGCCTGAACATGGTTTCCTGTGTCTATTCTTATGCCTTCAATAGTTACACTTTAATTTTTGGAGAAAACTTGGAAAATATTAACTATAAGAACAATTTGGCAACTTTTAAAACATAGTTCTGTAGAAACTAGTCCTTCTATCCAACATCTCCACTTCTAGTACAGAATGAAAATGTAAATTGAAAAACCACCCAAAATGTCCCCTACAGAAGAACTCTGCATGCTTCAGGAGCAAACTGAGACTCATGGCATAAACAAGAAACTTCATCAAGCCCAGCTGGCCTGGCTCAGTCTTTGAATGGAAACTCGGGGTTCAGGGTTATATTCCCGGTCAGGGAACATGACTGGGTTATGGTGCGATCCACAGTGTGGGGAGTGCATGAGGCAGCCAATCAATGATTCTCTTCTCACCACTGATGTTTCTATCCCTCTCCACCTCTCCTTTCCTCTCTATCTGAAATCAATAAAAACATATAAAAATAATATCAATACTCCAAACATGCTGTTTTTAGAAATTAGAAACACTTACTTGCTTTGCTTTTCCATGCTAGCTACCCTGAGGCATTCCCATCTTGAATTTAGGAGATTCATTTGTTCTTGTACTTCGGTTTCTTCATCCTCTGATAACGTCCCTGTCCGAAGCAGTTGACTTCCCAACTGGAGGACATTACCAACCCGTCCCTGATGGGACGTCAAGTCCATCATGTACCCCTGACAAGGAAAGAGGTTGACATCAGTGATTATCACTTTAGGTAAATCATTATGGTTTTGATTTCTTTTCTAAATGTGTAGTCATTTTAAAATATATTCCCAGTAAAAGCATTTTAATTTTTATTCAAGGACACCAATATGGTTTCTAACATGATTAAAGAAAATAATTAGCTTAGGTCACCTTCTGCAGAAGCAAACCCTGAGATTAGGGTTTCTATGCAAATGATTTATTAAGGAAGAGCTCCCAGAGGAGACCTGCTGAAGAAGCAGGAAACAAGACAGGGAAGGAGAGGAAGGCCAGTAAGTATGTCAACTCAGGAAATGTTTCCTACTCTGGGCAGTGATAACCACCCGCGTACTCTGGGGTGTAAGTTATAGCTCAACATTGTCTTGACTCAGGAAAAGGGAGCTGGGCTTTCATATTCCTGTGTGAGTCATTGCAAAATAGGATCTCAGCACCTTCAAGTGGTGTTTTCCACATTAGAACTTGAAATGCTGGATGTTGGAATCCCAAGAACATGAACATTTATTTTTTCCCATCCCAAAATAAAAACTAAATTACCAAAGAAAGGATATGATTGTCTGACCATTTACACCTGAAACCAATTCTATATAATAAAAGCATAATATGCTAAATGTCCAACCTTTCGGTTGACCACTTAACCAGTCACCATGATGTGCACTGACCACCATGGGGCAGATGCTCGGACCAGTAGGCTAGCTTGCTGCTGGGGTCCAGTCAAGGGACCCCAGCCATGCACGAATTTGTGCACCAGGCCTCTAGTACAAACCTAAATTCCAAAAATACCAGGATCTTATACAGTGATTGAGATAAAGAGACTTGCCATTATGATAAATCATGTGCTTTGTTTCATAAATCAATGTTTTGCTTTACCTCATGAGTATGAAATTGTTCTTTCACTTCCTCTACATCTTTAGAAATCTCTCCTTGTGCTTGTAATGTGTCCTCGGCTGAAAGAAGCCATGAGAGTACTTCCTCTAGAGCTGTTTGGTAACTGTCCAAGTTTACTTCCGTCCCCATCAATGAACCACCAAATGATTTTTCTTCAGGAGCTTCCAAATGCTGAATGATAAAATAAATTGAGTGTTATACAATTAGTATTTTTGCAGACAGTTCCAGTACATTAAATGATAAAATGAATGAAATATTTAAAATGCTAGTAATGTCCACGTGCATTATCAGATACATGAAAAGAAGACACACACAATAGCGAACCTATATTTTAACAGCCTCACAAATATACAAGCAGATTTTCAAATGCTACCTGAAATCCACTTGGAACTAATATTGTATTAAAGTTCTTCTGGATTACTATAAAGTATGGATCAGTATATCATTTCTTCATTTTATATTTGAAATGCTATGAATTTTCATTCATAGATAACTTTTTCAGTTCATATTTTATTTTTTTCCTTTTTTATTGATTAAGGTATTACATATGTGTCCATATCCCCCCATTGCTCCCCACCCCACTCCCATACATGCCCTCATCCCTCTGCTGTCTCTGTCGATTGGTTATGCTTATATGCATGCATACAAGTCTTTGATCTCTCCCCTCTACCCCCACCCTACCTTCCCTCTACCTTCCCTCTGAGGTTTGAGTATCTTACTGTCTCTGGATCTGTTTTTGTTCATCAGTTTATGTTATTCATTATAATCCGCAAGTGAGTGAGATCTCAGTTCATATTTTAAATGCTTAACATATACATTATTGGTATTACATTTTTGCAATGGCATTAAAAAATATCTTCCCCAAAGCCACAAGGTAATGAAATGTTTCTGAAAATTTACAGAGCATAAGACTTAACAGTATGGGAGAAACAAGATGGCGGCATAGGGTAGACACCGCATATGCAGCTGTGAACAACTATTTCAGAAAAACCACGAAAAGAACACACGGACACCACACGCACCCACAGGACGGCTGGCTGAGTGAAAATCCTACAACCAGAGAAGAGTCTGAGACTCAGAGCAGCAGCGGAAGCAAAGTACAGAGGTACGGAGGCG
>PVJC01010974.1:27919-42622 GCA_004026665.1 Murina feae | reverse complement strand
GGTCCAGGCATTCTTACCCCACATGGACGGACGGGCACCGTGCTCTCCTGCACCCAGCGTCTGCCTCTGCCCAGAACCTGGCTGGTCAGTCCACATCCAAACTGTCCGAGTGCGCCTGTGAGAAGCCAGATGTCCTTCCTGGAGGTGGGAAAGGCCAGTCGCTCTGCGGGGGGCGGGGGCGGGGGCTCTTGGCTCCTCACTGACAGACAGACAGACAGACCTCCTCACAGAGTAAAGAGCCCCTCGCTGACTCCTGGGCTGGCGTGACCTGGATGGCGGCCCTCAGCCCCAGCTACTCCGCGCCACCAGCCAAGAGTCCACGGCGGGCGGACACCACGTGGAGCGTTTAGGAAACAGGACGCGCAAGAATAGAGCCATTCACTGTGTGGGTGCAGAGCCAAGGGCTCCTCCTGGCCCCTTCCTCTGAGTCTGCCTTTTCCTCCCTCCCCTTAGAGGCCACAGTCACCATCAGGCTGCCCTTTCACTTGCAAATGAAACCAGCTCTCCAAACTCCAGGAGATGCTCTTGGCAGGCCCTGGGGAAGGATGTTGGAGAGCCCAGATTCAATGTGTCCAGGGTTTCAGATTCCCAGCCACCACACCGTGATCCCCAGGGACGGTGCTCCCTGTGCTCCCCCACTTACTAAGCGTGAAGGTTAGGAAGGGAGGGAGGATGCTGCCTCTATGAACCCCGCACTATCCTCTGGGTTTAACTGCACCCACCTGAGGCTTCCTGGGTGAAATCGGGGAGTGGGGGAGCCAGTGTCTGAGAAACCACAACAGCCTCTGACAGATTTTCACCTACGAGCCATGAACGGGGTGAGCCCTGGGGCTGCGAGGCAAAACCTGGGGATGAAGATAGATACATGCCACGCACACATGCACACACACATGCATGTACACACGTGCACACCTACACACATGCCCATGTACACACACACACACACGCCCTAGGTGGGGACCGTCCCAGCAGTAGACTGTGATTCAGGGGTACGGACGGCTGCTGGATGGCCCAGCCTTGGGCTTTCACAATGACATATGGGGGTCCCTGAGGCTCAGCAGGGCAGGTGGATGGGAGTAAGGGGGTGAATGCCCCTCAGAGGCCCTCCCTTCCACCCTGGAAAAATATCCTCAGGAGAGAATTAACGACAACAAACAAAGAGAGTGACACAGCTGCACCTGGTCAGGTAGGTGCTGAGTCCTCCTCCCCTCGGACTCCGTGTGTCCCCGAGGCTGCCTCTCCCGTCTGCAGAGTAGGTGCTCATGTGTGACTCTTACTCTCAGAGTCACAGCTGCCACACAGAGGACCCGTACTTCCTGTCAGTTTCCCTGGAGCCGCAGAGCCACCTCAGAGCTTAGCGGGTTCCCACATGTGGACACTGGGGGGGTTAGGAATTCCCACCCTTGGAAATGGCCTTCCCCTCGCTGCCCTGGGTAAACTCCTTCCATTTGTAGGACATGCTGGCTTCACTATTCCAGCGCCTCCTGTACTGTGGGCTGCCCAGCTCAGCCAGGGACGGAGCACATTCTCAGAGCATGACCCACAGGGAGCTGTCAGCCCCATTGAGGCCTCCACTCTGAGCAACTCCAGCTTCTGTGGGTTGAGGATCAGGAAGCAAGAGCCGGCAAAGCTTGGGTTGCCATCTTTTTTTGCCCTGACGGCTTCACCAATGTCTGCAGAACTGGCTACCGATATTTCCATAAAACGTTTCTAAAAACGCGACAACCATTCTTGGGCAACATTTGGCTTCATTGCTTTGCTGCCGTTATTGGAGGTGTTCTAATCTGAAAACCAGAACTGAAAAACCCCTGTTTTAATTTGATTGAAAATTACTCTGAAAACACCCTCAGACAAGAGTTTGTTATCGTGAATATAAAACTTCTTAGCTTGAGAATTTCGCAGAAATGTTCTAAAGACATTTGCTGATGCATCCCTGCGTGCCAGCTTCCGGGCTGAGCTTTCCATGCAAGTGTTTTGTATCCTGTTAAATCCTCAAAACAAAGGCATGAGTGAGGCCTTTCCATGAGCAGATTCAGGCTGCAGAGGCAAGCTGGCTTGTCAGGGCACAGCCTATACACTGCAGAGCTGGGATGCAGGCCACCTCCTCCCCACTCTTCCCCACACCCGTTCACTTTTGACATGAAGCCACAGCTTGGAAAGCCAGCGGATTCATAGCATCCACGTCATTCGGTTCCATTTAAGTGGCGAGCGTGTGGGCTAGAGGAAAGCTACCGAGTCGGTGCTCAGCGCCATGATCCTCCGTCATCAACCGAGGGGTCCCTGGACGTGGGTTGATGCGATTTCATCGCTCACCTAATTTTAATAGCCCTCATCCGCACCTGATCAATAGCATGGATTTAAATGCGCTACCTCATATTTTCACAGGAAGAGTCTGTACCCTGTGACAGTCAGCATTGTATGTGGTCACATGGGGAACACATCTTTGTTGGAATAAATGTCAAGATGAGATGTGGTCAGTTAACCCTCGCTGGGAAGGGGAGAGGTGGGCGTGTGGTTGGAAGACAGCCTTGCGGAAGGTCAGGGTTAATGAAGGTGACCACTCTAACCCCGAGGCCACCACCTGCCATGCCGTGTCCGCCCTGCACACAACCCTCCCCTTCACTGTCCCACCATCTGCAGGAGGTGACAGGGATCCGCACACCATGACGGAGCAGCCGAGGCACAGGGGGTCCTTCACCCATTAAGAACCCACCGCCACCCCAGGTCTCACAGCGGCTCGGAGGGCTCCACTGTGGAAGCCACCCCAGCGCCTACTCCACAGGCACAGGGCCAAGATGTGCACGCCTCCGGATTTTATCACTCCCAGGCTGCCATATCAAGAAATTGAGCTGCATTACGTCAACGTAAGCAACATTCAAACCTGTGAAGGATTTCTGTGAGTTTATTTGGGCACAAACCGTCAACAACTGCTGGGGAAGAAATGCTCAGTGGGCCGAGAGGGTGTCCCAGAGAGTGGCCATTCTGCACCGTGTCTTAGACATTACCATCAGAGGAGGAGACATAGATGTTATATGGGCTCCACTGGCGATCGACTGGGAAGGCAGGAGAAAGCAGAGGGGGACACTTCCAGGACTGGAGAACAAGTAAAAGGATATGCACGTGTTTCTTTTACTTAGGTGGGTGCAGGATGGTTCACAGTCAACGATGAACTCGGTAACGGTGAGGGGATCTGTCACCTCCACAGAGCGGTGCCTGGGCTGTGAGGAGGTCCAAGAGAAAAAGGAAAGCACTTGGACTTTCCAAAGATGTTACTGCAGATGTAGACAGACTAGTGACAGGCGCAGTCAGGGTAAACAAGCTGATTTCTGTCAGGGGAGATTCCAGCCTAGGACTTGACTACTTGCCATGAACTGCTTTCAGTTAAGCTGTTTTCATTTCAGACCATCCTTTGTGGTGACTCCGGGTCTCTGAGTTTGCAAGGCTGCCACGCAGGCCTCCCCTGTGCTGGTCAGGTGAGCCCTCAGTCTCTTTCTGTCCACAATTAAGAATACTGTTCCTTGGCGAGGGTGGCAGAGAGTCATCCCGGAAATAACCAGATGCTCAGACCGGTCCCCAGGGCCTCCGAGCTGAGAGAGGAGGTGCGTGTAGATGCCAAGGGCGACAGACGGCCCGCCTGCCTCCTGTCAGGAAGCCCAGATGCACAGGCCAATGCTGGGTGCAGAGGACCCTGGGGCCACCTGTTCCTTCCCCTTTGATTTCTGTCTCCTTCACAACCGATGCCCAGTCATTCACCCCCGAGGACACCGTCCACACCCCTGTCCACCTGCAGGCTCTGAATGGGTGTCCTGACAACGCCGTCCACCTGGGTCTCACCTAACAGCCCTGTGATCCGCCCGTCTCTTTGTCCCTTTGTCTCAGGAAGCCAGGGGCCTGCTGGGAAGAAAGGTGCCCTGGCCAAATACTTCACCAGAGAGAGAGATTTCCCATCTCCCCGGAAGGCGGGTGGCCCTCTGTCAGAGAGCCACCTGGGGACAGGTGCTCCCGTTCATGTCCCTGAGCCACACTCGCCCTGGCAACCTTCTCCTGCAGTCCAGTTATCGCGGGCGAGGCAATGAGATGGCTCTTAGGGATATTCCGCAGAAAAAGGCTTACTCTGTATTCTGGCACGTATCTCAATGAATAATATTACTGATGTTCTACATGTTAAAATTAAGTCTGAGCTGCCCCCCAAACCAAAAAAGAATTATAAGGTTGTTATGGAAAATGTATAAAATATTATTAAAAAGCATAAAGAAAAATGTCAGTACACAGAAACAGGTATGACTTATTTTCTTTCTAAGTTTGCATGTACATGGATATAGATGTAGCCTAGCATTATATGGAGTTTTATGAATTAGTAACATATTCATTTTCAAATTAACCAAGGAACACTAGTATAGGTACTCATCGTACACTAACTGGAAAACCGCAGGTCAGTAAAGTATAGGCACAGTGTTTTGTCCCACACGTGTTCTTTCTGTTTGCTTGACGACTCGGGGTATTATTTAGTGTGGAACTGATGCCTGTGGTCCGTAAGGAGCCCCGAGCCCTCGGAGAGGATTTCAAACATGAGACTGAGTTCTCCCTCATTAGCAGGATGGAGAGCCCAGCCCTCGGCCGGGACTCGCCCAATATAAAGAGACAATTATGTGGCTATTACCAACTCGGATGGACCTCATGGCATTCAGATGGACAAAGCTCTCTTTGTCGTGTCATTCACTTGAACCTTTTCAGAGAATGAGCAATTCTCTTCCACTTCCTCCATGTAGGGAAAACAGCTCATTGGGAAGGGAAGGGTTTGCTGGTCTCTCCGGAACCCGCTGCGAGCGTGGCCTCGGGGTGCACCTGACCCCAGCTCACCTCAGGCTCCGCAGCGCGGGCGGGGCCTCCGCCCAGGGGCTGGACGGGGGGGGGGGGGGGGGGGGGGGGGGGGGGGGGGGGGGGGGGGGGGGGGGGGGGGGGGGGGGTGTCTGGAGGTGCAGAGCAGGATCACCAACTGACCTGGGACTGGGGCATGCGTTTCTGTGTTTCCCTTCTCCCTCTCAGGACAGTGGCCTGAGTGGCATCTGTGGCCAGAACACAGTGTTCTCAGGGAGCTGGACTCTAACAGGGCCATGCCCTGCTCTGATGTTTACCCCAGCCAGGACTTCAGTGTCTGCGGAGCATTCGTCCTTGTTCCCCACACAAAGCAACTTTAAAACACAAGAACCAGCTGCCTGGCACTTAAAGGTCTTATTCCTTCGATGCAACGATTGGTGAGTCAGCAGCAGCCCATCCAGTGGAAACCATGGAGATGTACAGCATGAGAGGCTTCCACAGGCAGAAGGAAGTGAGGACAAGGAGGTCACACACAGCCAAGCACGTGGGTTAGGCTGTGGCAGCTCACTGTCCTGAGGGACAGTGTCTCTCGGCAGGCACTGCCCCGGTGCTGACCAGGGGGTGTGGAGGGACTGGTCTGAGGCTCCTTCTCTTGGAGAACTGAATCTAAAATGAAGTCTCAGGTTGGTGATTGTTTTTAGCAATGGTCCATGGACTAAAACGTTTGCATACAAACTTCCCATATTTGTAAAACCAAGAAGAACATAATGATGCCTCTCACAATTCCCTCTGGCCTACTTTTCAAAGCACTTAGCCTAGCTGGCATGGCTCAGAGGTTGAGCATGGACCTATGAACCAGGAGGTGACATGTTCAATTTGCATCAGGGATCAATCCCCAGCAGGGGGCATGCAGGAGGCAACTGATCAGTGATGTTTCTCTGTCTCTCCCCCTCTCCCTTCCACTCTAAAAACCAATAAAAATGTACCTACATATATATAAAACCCTAATAAGCAAATAGACTGAACGGCAGAGTAACCTAACAACTGGTCGCTGTGATGTGCACTGACCACCAGGAGGCGCCTGTGAACATGGCGGGCATTGGCTGCAGCAGGATGGTGGAGCAGGTGAGCAAGGGCGCCAGTCGCTGTCATCAGAGTGAGCCTCTGGTGGTTACTGAAAATTCTTTGCTCCCGCTCGTGTCATGGTCCCACCCCACTCTCGCACCTGGTGCTGAGGCGGGAGGCGCTGGATGGGCTGAGACCTGCCGCTGTGCCCACCGCAGCCTTGCAGCCCACAGTTCAAGGTGCACAAATTTGTGCACTGGGCCCCTAGTTTAAAAATAAAGAATGAGAAATAAGTCAACTTTGAGGTTCAGGCCACGTTCCTCTGGGATCTCTGGACAGTTTAGAAACATGTAGATGGAAATGATCCCGGGCTGCCTCTGGGGTTTTCTTCCAGGAGGGGGGGCTGGAGAGCTTCGTATCCTTGCAAACCTGCCTGTCCCTCCAGGCCCACTGGGTGGCCTTCCTGCAAGTGTCCTCACACCAAGAGTTCAGCATCTCTACCTGGGCTTCCTTAGGTAGAGATGTGCCAGCCTCCAACCCTCCCCACCTCATCCCCAGCGCCCAGCACAGTTCTTAGAGTCTGAACTAAATAAATGTTTTCCAACAGCAGCAAATAATGCTGTGCCACTTCCTATCTGCCACTTCCTATCTTCCTAAGAGCTTTACACAGATTCACTCGGCCTTAGCTGCCATGGTTATCAACACCGAACAGGTGAGGAAACTGGGAAGCGGAGTGGAAATCGCCTACCCCAGGTCTGAGGGCCAGTTCTAGGGGAGCTGAGGTTCAAACCACAGGGCTAAGGCCAGGACCCCAGGCAGTGCTGCCAGAAAGGACAGGACACTCCCCTGGTCCTGGGCTGAGTGGTGTTGACTTCCAGGCCTCCAGGCACCATTTCCTACAATGACCCTCCCGATTATACAGGATCTGACACCCCCCACCCCCTGCCCCCAGCTTCCTGCCTGTGGGGATCAGTTATGGGCTCCTGAGACTCCCAGGATGGAGGGGAGGGGCTGTGGTTGCCCTGGTCGGACTTGCCCTCAGGTTGCCCTTCAAGCTCAGGGGTGGGCTGGGCTTGCAGTAGCTCCCCTTGAAGTGTGGATTCCAAATCGGATACAGCTGCTCATCATCTCCAATACCTTCCCATCCCTGCAGGTGCTCTGCCCACCCTAGTCCTCTCCTGGGAGGGATGATGCCGAGTGCACAGTCCAGGCTCAGAGCGCCCCCTCTGGTGGCGTGGAAAGACTTTGAGGAGAATGACAGGGTGAGAACTGCATTTAAGGAGGATCAGAGCAGCTGCAGAGGGGAGGAGGGGAAAATGAGGGAGGGGGGAAGGGGCGGCCATCTGGTCATCCATGCAGCTAGCTGCTAGCTTCCAACGCAGACACTTACAGTGCAAACCCGTCAATCATTTCCAATGTTTCACTTCAGAACAATCACTTGATGAAGTTCATTTCAATTTTTCAAGTCTATTGAATCTAACAATCTTGAACATCTGAATTTTAAAAATTTCAATTTTGAAGATAAAACATGCATCTGCAATTGAGTTCCAATGAAGTGATAGTTTACACTGTACTCTGGCCAGCAAGCCACGTTGCCTCAGTTCCCTGGGCCAGGCTCACCTTCATTCAGCACGCAGGGCTGTCCCTCAGCAGAGCGAGAAACAGAGGCCCCGGGAAACGTCCCTGCATGGACCAGCATCTGAGGAGGAAGGCATGGCTTCTGCAACTCTGTATCCAGACTCTATGTTTCTGCAACATTAATCTGATTGTTTTGCTCAGACGAGAGGTTTTTATGTAGGTCCCAGGGAAACCAGCATCCAGGGAAGGTGGGTATCGGGATTCGGTTCCTGAAACGGGTGGTGTCTCGGAGCTGCGCAGAGGGAGCAGAGCTACTCACAGCACAGTGCCCTCGGGTGCAGGGCACTTGGGTGAGTTCATGGTTGCATGGAGGTCATGACCATGTGTAGTTCATAGTCACATGGAGGTGGTGGTCAAATGGAGGTCACGGTCACATGGATGTGGTAGCCACATGGAGGTGGAGGTCATGTGGAGGTCGTGGTCACATGGAGGTCATGGTCACATGGAGGTGTGGTCACGTGGAGGTCATGGTCACTTGGAGGTCGTGGTCACATGGAGGTGGTGGTCACATGTAGGTAATGGTCACGTGGAGGTCATGGTCACATGGAGGTCATGGTCACATGGAGGTTGTGGTCATGTGCACGTCGTGGTCACATGGAGGTTGTGGTCACATGGAACAGCTGGGTGACCTTCACCGGGACTCCACCTGCCCCCACAGAGTTCCGAGAAACCCACTGAGAAAGCCAACTCTTAAAGCAACTGCTATCACTTTAAAGGTACCGGACAAACTAATTACAGTAATTATTAGCTGTCATCTAAGCAGGTTTTCTAGAAATTGCTACTAGCTCAGCTTGAGCTTATTTGTGCTAAAACACCAGTTTTAATTCCTGTCACCATCACCGCCATGCCTCCGTTGGATGCAGTGAGTTCTCCCTTGACTTAAGAGATGCTGTCCACCTAAAACACAGAACGTGTCTGGGAAAGGACCCCTGACACCTCCCAGCACTGGATACGTCTCAAGCACGGCCGAGCGTGAGGCAGCAGGGATGGTTTCCACGGGATTTTAGGGCTCACTTCAGGCTGCCTTTGGGTGCCTCCGGGGTCTGTGTCCTCTGCTTATTTTCCAGCAGAAAATGCTTCTTGATGAGTGGGGAACCCGGCCTAGAGCTTAGTCGATGCTCATCGTGTTTCCTGAAAAATGCGTGACTGATGCATAAGTGAGTGTTGCTACCTCTTAGGTGTGGCCTGAATGGGACATCGGTCTCGAGACAGAATCATTTGGGCGAGAAGATCCCAGCATGGAAGGCAGGGATGCAGCGGCTGGGGGAGGAGACTGGGCAAGCCTCGGGCTCCCCACAGGCACAGGGTCAGGGAGCCAACGAGAAAGACACAGTCCTCGAAAGGTCTAGCCACGGGCCGCCCACGGCAGCTGTGCCCAGAGCACACGGTCCGAACAGGAGTCTGTCTCCGCGTTCGAGAAGCTCTGCGCTCCTCCCTCCGGCGTCTGACTGATGGTTGATCTCAGCATTTACTGTGGACCGAGATGCACCTGTGGTGTTCCCGCTGCCCGCGGTGTACTGGTATGTGGCATTTGGTCGCTGTTAGGAGAAATTCATTGAGTAAAGTTTGGTGACGATGCATAAGGCCGAAGTAGGTCTGAAACAAGGGCAGACAAGCCCGAGGTGCCTGCAAACGGAGTAGCAGCTGGGGGCAGGGTAGCAGCCACGGGCCCCTCCACAGTCCCCCCTGTACCTTCTTAGTGTCATTGACAGTCCTTGTCTGTACACTCTCCACTCAGGAGTGCGATCCCACTCCACCATCACAACTGGCACAGTGTCCCACTGTCCTTTCCACCCAGAGCACAGAGAGGCCCTGTGTGAGGGGTGGTTTGTGGCTCCCGAGGAAGGGGCTGGATGTGACGCCAGGTTGTGGTCCCATCTGGACTCAGTAATGACCATGCAGGTTCGCTACGACTGGATGAACACAAACGTATGTTTACTAAATGACCATCACTCTTGCTTAGATGGGCTAGTTGTGCAGACGTAGATGAACAAGAGCAGTGGAGTCATGGATACTGTTCCCTTTCGCTGAAAATACTTGGTGTTTAGTTTCGCATTTGAGTACAACACTGCGCCTTAGAGTGACACAGTTCATCAGAGCCGCAGACCTTCCCATTTTCTGGTTACTCCTAAGGGCTCACATACACACATTCACATCGAGAACGCACACGTGTGCAGATACACATACTGGCACATGCACACACCCGACTGAACTCCTCACACATAATCCCATACTCACATATGCAGGCCAGTTCACATGGATGCACACGCATGCACACTTACAGGTGCCACATGCATACATGTGCACCTATGTGGACATACAAACAACACTAACATGCACACACATGCTGTAGTGAGCCCCCCCACGCATGTAACACTTGTGCACCCACACACATACACACATGCACACAGACCCCACGCAGACATTCACATGAGCTGCACCTCTGGAAAGAAGAAGCCGACTAGAGCAATGAGACACGCCTCCGTCAGAATTTCAGAAAGTTTCAATCTATAAAGAAGAGAAATGAAGGGAAAGGGGAAGTCAGTTGAAGAAGGACAGAGCGAACATGTTTTCCAGTCCCTGTGAGGGCCCCTGAGAGGGCCCCTGTGCGCGGTGGAGATTCCTTTTCAATGCAGAGGGAACGATTTTAATGCCACACAAGTCGTGATGCGTATGGCTCCCCAAAGCCTCTGCAGAGTGTGATCCTCTAACCCACGCAGCCCCCAGCTGGGCCGAGCAATCTGGGCAAGGTCACTGGGGACAGAGAACAGCAGGCGCCCCAATAACATCCCAGCAGGAACCCGGGACCAGCCCTTGGGTGCCCTTCAACATCCCATCTCATAACCAAGAGGGGAAGTGGGTTTAAAATAGAGATCGCCCCATGGAAAAGTCCACTTGATGCCTCATGGCAGATTGGCAGTCTGACAGTGACAGGGAGCGCATGCTTCATGCATGAGTTCGCTGCGTTTTAAGCGTGTCTGGGCACACGGAGGCCCAGGCATGTGCTCCCAGGGGCATCTGCACCGAGGGGCCCAGCCAGCAGCCACCCTGCCCGCGGATGCCACACAAGGTGACTGAAAATGTACATGACAAAGGAAATGTCCCAAAGCTCCACGTGGAATACATTTTCATAATTATTTCTGCACAGGAAGAAACAGGCCAGCATCCTGTTGGGCCTGCAGACAAAAAGCATCATTCTCTACCGCCCTCGTGTGGCGATGTCGCAGAACAACCTCCGGAGCACTGCACGCCCACTTCCTCCCTAGAGGGCTAAGGGGTAGCTGGCCCCACACATCCTCTGAGTGAGGAAACCCCATGTTCACACAGAGGCGCACTCAAGTGTGCCCACTACGGGGATCTGGGGTAAAACTAACAGCTGGAAACAGCATGAATGAGGGGCACCAGGGAAGGGAGTGAACAAGAGGGTGGCGTGCATCACAGCTAACGTCATCACGCAGGTAGATCTTACAAACAAACCTGATGGCTGGAAGACAGCAAATCTCAGGAGATAATTGCCCATGCTGCCATTCCTACTGACGGGAACCTCCCACAGCAATGCAATGCACGCGGTGTATATAGATGCACTCAGGTTCTGTGAGGCGGATCCAAAGAAACCTATAGGAACTGGGAGGCAACGATATTTGTAGACGAAAAGGGGCCACAGGCTAAGCTGACTAGCTCAGGGAAGCCTGCATGGCAGCCTTGCAAACCCAAGAGACCTACAATAACCACAAAGGATGGTCTGAAATTAAAACGTTAACGAAGAAGCAGTTTATAGTGGGTAGTCACGCCCTAGGCCAGGACCTTCCCAGACAAAGATCAACTTCAATATTTACTGAGCCTCTTGTCTTTTTGCATCTAAAATAACAGGACCTGAGGAATGTCAGGGTAACTTGTAACTTCCCTTTTTCTTCAGAGCCCTCAGGGCACAACCAATGCATTGTTATCTGTTAATTGCTGACTGTTAACTATCCTGCACTTTTTCTCCAATCATCAAGGTTCCCGCTCCCTCCTGCCCCCGCCCCTTTGCTTTCTCCTGCCTCCCTAACCTATCACCAATGGATTTCCTGTAACCCACTTAAACTCTCCTCCTTTGCTTGTGGTGTAGAAAAGAAGGTGAGAAACCACCATTCTCTGGAGCGTTATCTTAATTCATTGAGATTCTGCTGCCTGGGCAATTGTTGACAGTTTGGTGCAAATAAACTCACACAAATTCTTTACAGGTTTGAACATTTCTTACGTTAACATATTACATGACCCTCGGTAGCTCTGGGAAGAAGCAAGACTGATGCGATTTGGGGAGCGGTCAGAAACCCTCCTTGTATTTATTTACAGCGTTTTACCTTCTTTACCTGAAACAAAAAGTGGCACGGAGGCAAACGTAGGCCTTGCTTGTATGGCTGTATCCTTATCTATGCCTTTTACATCTCCCTCAAAGGACAGGTGACAACTCCTGAGCCCCAAGCCACACCCTGAGTCTGCAGCGGTATCCACAGGAAGAAGAGAAATGCCACCGACAGTGCGAGGGATGGCATCGCGCCTGCCTGGGGTGGACGGACGGGGGGCCAAGGTCCAAGGGAAGCACAGGCCCATGACATCGACGACCTTCAGCGGTTGTCAGGACAACCTGGGTGTTCAGTGAGGCCCCTGAGTCCTGGGGACTCATGGCTGAGGGAAGCAAAGGGGAAGGGATCACTCTGGAAAGAAAGGAGTAAAACTGGCGACATGAGGGCCCTGTGGCTGGGCCTGGAGGGTGGGAGGCAAGGGGCCTGGTAGCGGCAGATAACAGCCCTGCGGTTTAGAGCTGGCGCGGGACACGCAGGCAATCAATCAGTGCCTCCATCCACGAGACAAGCAGGGCTGCCGAGCACACGGGACAGACACGTGGAAGGTTCTGAGGAGCAGATCCAAAGGAACGGCTCCATTTTCTCCCGGGGAAGGACAGGGACAGGGCGAGAGGGGGCCGTGCACAGCTGAGATAAAGAAAAAGAAGGTTTTCCAACAAACTCGCACTCTGCTGCAGGAGAGAGGAGCAGAGGAGGGAGAGGCGGTGAGCTGAGAGACAGCAGGACTGAGAGCAGGCGGAGCAGCTCTGTTCCCATCGAGGGGGCGTCCTGGAAAGAGGAGGAGGAGGGCCCCCTGAGTGACCCCGACTCTACTACAGTTCTCCTGTGGAACCCTAGACGGCAGGCTCACCCCCAAAAACAGATGCTCCCCTGTTTCCTCAGGCAGAAGCGGAAACTGCTGCTCACAGCCACTCTCAAAGCTGGAGGCCGTGACCCACACACTGCAGCTCAGACCTCGGGGTTAACCTCAGACGAAGAGGCAGGTGCTGGGCCTGAACCGCCTCCTGGCGGCTGCCCGTCTCTCCTCATAGACCCACAAGCAGATTCCATCTCGTTCACCGACATCGAGTGTGGTGTCCTGGCCGTGGGCTGCGGCCGGGGTGACGTGGGGTCGGGATGTGCCTCCTTGACCCACAGCCTGGTTTTCTGTCCCTGATAGAGGGGACCTTTCAGAGTCTTTCTCCTTAGACTGCAGAGTGCCTCTCTGATTACAAACCGGGCCACAGGCCCACCCATGTACATCCCTCTGCATTTGTCCTGGAGCTGAAGTTGCAGGGAGATGTGTGTCCCAGACATAGCTTAAAAACAAACCATCAGTGTGAGGACAGGGCTGTCTGTCTCCGTCGGTTACCCCGGTGGGAACCCTGGGGCCCCCAGGAAACGGACAGCAGGCCTGACGCCCTCGTCAACAGGAGGTGACACTGAGCGAGTCACTGCCTCACCCGGGTCCCACACAC
This sequence comes from Murina feae, assembly GCA_004026665.1. Taxonomy (NCBI): domain Eukaryota; kingdom Metazoa; phylum Chordata; class Mammalia; order Chiroptera; family Vespertilionidae; genus Murina; species Murina feae. The sequence goes on along the minus strand of PVJC01010974.1, from coordinate 29,298 downwards.
TCACCTGTCAGTGGGTAAGCAAGGGCCTGTGTTTTTGGACAGGTGGCCTCCCACTGGCCTCTGTGATCTCCTCCGCTTTTAAAGGGGCCCAGAGCTTCAGAACTACATCTCCCAGACGCCCCTGGCCACTGAAGTCACAGCCCAGGCGTAGGAGGAGCCGCAGTCTCATAGAAGGAAGAAGGTCTCCATAGCAACAGTGCTGGTTTCCCAGTAAGACTGCCATTGGCCCGCCCCTGCTAAACTTGTGGAAATGCAGGAAGGTCCCTAATTCAAGTGCGCCACTGTGCCCCACCCTCTCATTTTTCTTTATTTTTTAAAAATTATTTTTATTGATTTCAGAGAGGAAGGGAAGAAAGAGAGAGAGAAAAATCAATGATGAGAGAGAATCATGGATCGGCTGCCTTCTGGACACCCCCTCCTAGGGGTAGAGCCTGCAACCCGGGCCTGTGCCCTTGACCAGAATTGAACCCAGAACTCTTCAATCCCCAGACTGATTGATGATCTACCCACTGAGCCAAACCAGCTAGGGCTGCCCTCTTGTTCTTCAAAGGAAGAAACGGAGTTTCACAGACAAGGGAGACGAATTCTCCACCAGAGAATGAGTGGAACCGCTGAGGGCACAGCCGCAACCCCCAGGAGTACCAGCCTCCGCCCTTCGCTCCCTGGGCCACCAGAACCCTCTCGTACAGGAGGAAGAGAACGCAGGTAAAGGCTCTGCCAGAAATCCGTCTCCAAAGCCATCCCTGCACGCGGCTCACAACGCATCCCATTTCCCTTAACACGAATGTCACCGTCCCACGTTTCTAAACCACGAAGCCAGGTTTTCTACTTTCAAGTATTTCAGAAGCACTTGAACCACTGAAGCCCATTCTTTCTTTCACATAAACGCCCTTAAAGCCATGTCCGCTTGGGTCATGTTTCTCTCAAATACCAGAGAGAGAAAAGGCCCACTCCGCCCGCTGCACACAGTTTTCCCTAGCGACCCGTGCGTTCCCAGCCACGTAAATGTGGGTCACGAAAAACCCTAAATGGCGACAGGTTTACTGCGCCGGGACGCACAGCGGGTAGTCGCTGGACTGTGGCGGGCGACCTGTGGACGCGAGACTCAGCAGAAGCACAGACATGGAGCCCACGCCCGCCTCTCTCGGACGGACGCCGCGTGACTGGTTCTCACCCGTGGCCCCGCACGCTCACCGGCACATCCGCCCGGAAGCTGCGGAACCCCGTTAGTGACCTCGGGCATGAAATCCTGGGACGGGACCAAGAGGAAGAAACTTTGCGTCTGTCTGTGTCCGCTTCTAAAGCCCCACCCCCCCACTCTAACACCATTAAACTAAGAGCCAGCGGTGCGCAAAGGAGGTGGAAATAGATTATCGAAT